>SZWC01023696.1:5441-35021 GCA_023375785.1 Penium margaritaceum
GACTCTTCACGATATGCTGCCTCCGCGGGTCGAGGAGCCTGTACGCATTGCTCCCACTCTTGTACCCGACGAAGATGCACCGGCGAGCCCGCGGGTCCAGCTTGCCCCGCCCCTCCCGAGCCTACACAACAGCATGTGCAACACAACCAAAAGTGTGGAGGTGTGCCACAGTTGGCTTCCTCCCGCTCCACACTTCTTGTGGCGTCTTCCACACCTTGGACTCCGCATCCTTTAGCGGCTTCGTCGACGTCAGGTTCATGATGTACGTCGCTGTCCGTGCTGCCTCTTCCCAGTACCGCTGCGTGAGGCCGGCATCGCTCAACATGGACCGGACCATGTTGAGGATGGTGCGGTTTGCCCTCTCGGCGACGCCGATCTGCTGCGGAGAGTGTGGCGTAGTTTTTTTTCCACGTGATCCCCTTGCTCTTCATCCATGCCGAGCAGCCCTCATACTCACCAGCGTTGTTGCTCCCGAACGCCTTTACCTTCAACTCCGTTTGCTGCTCCACAGCCGCCACGAATTCTTGCATGCACGACAAGACATCGCTCTTGCTCTTGATGATATACAGGTAGAACTTGCGGCTGTGGTTGTCGATGAAGGTGACGAAGTAGCGCGCCCCACCAATGGAGGGCTTGAATGGTCCATACACATCAGTGTGCACCACCTCCAACTTCGCCGATGCACGCGTCCCTTTGCCATCAAACGGCTGCCGTGTTCCCTTGCCCACCACGCATGGCTCGCACACCGTATTCTTGGCTGCACAATGGCCCTTCACCTTAAGACCCCGCACCACTTCCTTCTTCGCCATATCCCTTACAGTTAAGGGAGCAATGTGACATAGGCGGCGGTGCCATAGGTCCAGATTTCCTTCATCCTTCGTCACGAGGTTGACGGCGTCAGTCCTCACTACATCGACAAGAACCTTGGTATGAAGAAGGTAAAGGTCCTCCTCCCTCTTGCCACGTCCAATCACCTCGCCATCCCCCTCCTTCCGGATGATGGCCTCCTTCTTGTTCAAGAGTACCTCGAGCCCCTTGTCCATAAGGCAGCTCACTGATAGCAAGTTTGCCCCAAAGTTGGGCATGTGGAGCACTTGGTAGATGGAGCACAGAATGACTTTCCCGTTCACCACGGACTCAATGCGAACATTGCCTTTGCCCGCGGCCAAATCTGTTTTGCCATTGGCCACTGTCATGCGCCGCTCGGTGGCGCCGTAGGTGACGAATGCCGCCCGGTTGCATTGTGTGTGGCGGTCTGATCCAGAATCGATCACCCTGACTTCCGGATCTGTCAAGTCGGTAGATTCCCTGGCCATCATGGCTTGGGTGTCCTTCTTCCCGCCCTTCCTGGGCTGGTCCAACTTCTTGTTCGGGCAATCGCGTGCGTAGTGGCCCTGTTTGCCACAATTGTAGCACTCCCCCTTGATGTCACCTTTCTTGGTGCCCTGCTTGGCACCCTTTCCCTTCTTGCCTCCCCTTCCACCATGAGGGCGGACAGCATAGGCAGAACTTGATGTTGCCCCGCTCTCTCTCCCACCACGTCACATCCATTCGTTGCGCAAGTAGTGAGCCACCTTCGGGTACTTCAGCTCATCGGCGGACCAGCCGCCTACGACGGTCATCATGGAACTCCAACTGTCCCACAAGGCCTGAAGGAGGATCATAGCTTGTACCTCAAAATCAACCTTCCATCCGGTGGCTACGCACTCGGCAGTAAGGGACTCAATCTGCTGTAGGATCTCCATGATGCCGTCGCCTTTGTTGGCTCGGAGGGTGACGAGCCTCTTGAAGACGAAGAGTTAGTTAGCGAGGTTGGTGGACTGGTAGATGGTGAAGAGTTTCTTCTAGGCCTTTGCGGCCTCCGTGCATCCTTGAATCAGTACGCGCTGCGTGGAGCTAGCGCAAACACCAACAATGCAAGCGCCTTCTTGTTGTGCTTCTTGTACTTGTCCACTTCCTCCAACGTCGCAGTATCCGGAGGCGCGGTCTCTTCACCGTTGACCAGCTCAAGCAGGCCCTTGTCATCGAGGTAGACCTCAAACTACCACCTCCACAAGGGGAAGCCGTTCCCATCAAACTTGGAGACGGCACCGATGCTCTCTTGCTCGGTCGTTGCCATGGCGCGTGGTGGTGGCGTGAAACTTGAAGAGCTAGGGTCCTTCTAGGCACGTGGGCCCATAGCGCTTTCTTGGCTCTAGTGTGTGTGGAGGCACCCTCAAGGATGCCTAGCTCTCAGTGATACACGCCACCAGTGTTTGGGCAGCGAATGGACACCAATGGTGAAGAGTGTTGAGCACAAGGATCACGGACGTGAGTGGGCAGAACACGTTGCATTCAGTAGATCAAAATCGAAACACATTTTTGTTACTAAGCATGGTGAGATTGCATCAGGTCCTTATAGCCTGTGATCGAAGCTTTCCAACGCATCCCAGCACGCCCAAAACGGAGCAGTAGAGCCCCTACTATGGCCACGGAAGTAGCCCTTGGTGGAGCCGCTTACGTGGCCTTGCACTCTAGGCAACGGGAGGCGCTTTGACGATGACCCGTCGAAGCGCCTTTCCTCGCCCAAAAGTCAAGGAGAAGTTCATCCTGGTCAAGGAGGTCCTTATGGTTACCTCGTTCATGCCCCTGGTGTATTTGAAGGCCATTAGGAATGAACTCGGATCCCTGGCGGTGGAATATCCCGTCACCCATGGCGGCTACCAGATTCCACCCACCCAACACCCGATTTTCGGGCCAGGCTAACTTTCTGATTTCTCACTCAAATCGAGTGATTCAAAGCTCGATACTACATGGAAAAATCCAAGGAATTCAAATCTGAAGTGAGATCAGGTGTTAGACCACTCCTCATTTGTCGAACCAGGGAGTACGATCAACGGCACTCATGGCAAGGGGCACACTATGTCACAGACACTTATCTAAAAATACTCCCACCTAATTGACGAGAAAAAAAACCCCCTCACGTAGCACACGCCCTTGCTTCTCCATTCACCGAGCTAGAGATTTCAGGGAGCATCCGTAGCCAGCTCCACCATAAAGCCGGAGGCTCGGACGGCATCCCTAGGGAATTGTATCGCACCTTATGCGGAAACAACCTTCATTTCACAAATTCTCTCCTTTGGTACTACCACGACTTCCTTCAGAACCCCACGGCTCACACTCACTTCGTAGAAGCTATCACCATCCTCATCCACAAGAAAGGAAACACAGAGAAAACAACACATTATAGATCAATCTCCCTTCTCGATGTTGAGTATAAGATTTTAGCAAAAAATCTTGGAAACCGCCTCAACAAGGCACAACCATACATCATCCATCAATACCAAACAGGTTTCTTCAAAGGTCAAAACATCTAACACACATTATCCTAGCTCCATGATGTTCAACACTGGGCCATCAAGAATAAAGAGAAACTCGAATTCCTCGCTGCTGATTTCGAGAAGGCATATGATACCTTAAGCAGACCTTACCTAATGCACGTTATGCTCCATCTCGGCATCCCACTACATTCATGAAGTGGGTTCAACTGTTACACGATCACACACGATTGCTCATCAACGGTAAACTATCCTCCCCCATCACCCTCCTCTCCGAGGTCCACCAAGGGTGTCCCCTGGCACTCCTCCTCTTCATATGTGCCATGGAACCCATTTCTGCATACATCAAATGGCACCTTCAAGGCATCCCATCCCTGTACTACGACTACCCACGCTTTGTGGGATACGCAGACGACAAAACCCTACTCATTTGCTCTGTCCGAGAAGTCAACAAAAGCCGCCAACTATTCCGAACAATTGCTAATCACACGGGCCTCAGAACCAGCCCCACTAAAGCAATCATCCTCCCCATTGGACAACACACATAAACCCTTCTTGACCGCCTTTCTCAATCATACAAGGCCTAGTCCGCATTCTAGGAATCCATTTCCACTCCATACCAACGACTGGGACAACCTGGGACCGAATCATAAGCAAGATCAAACCAGCCACCCCAACGTGGAACAACTTTGAGAACCCGCTTCAAACAAAAGTGGTGGCCATAATCTCTTATCTAAACCCCAAATTCCTTTACTACTCCTCCACCCTCGCCCCTATGCAAGAGCACCTCAATTCTTTGACCAACGCCCTCACAGAATTCCTATCTTCCTACAAACCTCCCGTAGATCCCACAAGATTTATTCATCTATACACTAACAAACCATCATCTGCCCACGATCTGAGCAAGGCTTGGCGGTAAAGTGGCCTGCACACCTCATCCGAGCCCAATGTGCAAAATGGGTATACGAGTACCTAAAGCCTCCAAGAGGAAAATGAAAATAAACAGTTATTTATACTTAAAACCTACCCAAAAAGGGACATTTTTTCCTCTCCAACCCAAAAATCCTCAACATCCGCTCGCTCCACCTAAGCACACGATGGCGACATTATTTCTCATCTTTCCTTGACACCAACCCCAGCATCCTTCTCCCAAACCTTATATGGCAGGATATCTCCCTAGAATACGTCACCTACATTAGACACCATCTCAAAACAACCTCCCAGACTTTTGAAATACCCCCTCGAGAGAGCTTTCTTCTCACCACCGAGAGACAAGTGAGACACCTCTACGACGCCCAGCTCCTTTCCCAGGCACTTGGTAATCCACCCACTTGGAGCCAAAAAAGGGAGCTCGAGGAAGTCCGACAGCACCTCCCCCTCTTTTGGGCAACCATCATCACGAACCCCCCTCAACTGGAAGATATGTACAATTACACCCCTTACGTCACACTTCCTGCCCTCACAGGTCTCCCAATGAGCATTATCTACAAACTGCAACAAAGATGCCTTGATATCGAGAGATACCCCCTACAAGTCTGTCGGACCATAGGTCGTCTCTGTTGTCACACATGGGCATAACCTCGCCCCTTTTTTGGTGCAGATTGCACACCAGTATATGTAAAAAAAGGTACCTTCCTCGGTACACCTCTCCAACCAGACGTTCCAATTTGCTCAAAAGACCATGAAAAGCATGGGAAGTGTTAAAGAGAAGGAAAAAAATACCAGAACAAATTCCCTTTCCAAGGGCACAAGGCACGTGACGAAGGGAAAGGCAATGGGGGGAAAGAGGAGAGACCAAAAAGAGAAAGAAGGAAGGGGAGGTGAAGGCGGGGAAGGCGAAAGATGATGAGGAGGAATGGAGTGGAAGGTCTATGAGAGAGCGGATCATGATAAGGAGCAATAGGATTAGAAAATGATGTTTGGGAGGAAGGAGAGGCTTAGCAAAAGGAGGAGGAGGATCTTGTTATCAACGAAACTCCATTCTCAGACCGATGGAAATTTTGAGTGAACCTATCAAATATTTGAACTAATTCCCCTCACTTTATTCGAGCCACACGACTAAATTTTCGACAAAATTGCCAACTGCCAGAACAGTAGACAACTCTGCCACTTCCATCCTTATTGAATATAAATATCTTTGAGGTGGTGTACGTCAAACTTCTCGCCACATCGGCTCGATTGCACAGTCAGAGTAACATCCCCACGTTTGACATCCATCAAAGGGATTGCACAATTCTCTCAAAGGAAATGCGACAGAACCTCACAAAAAAGGAGGCAGAAATGATGCGACGGTCGATCGACATTGTAGCTATGACGTGTTCAGCATTGGCCATCGTGTCCTCCACAACTCGGTGAATATCAAAATCGGAGGACAAGAAAAGTGAACGCGTGTGCGCAATCAGTTGTTTGCATCATTTAATGATAAAAATTGTGAGATTTTTAGAGTTTTAATTCGGGTGATTAAGTCTCACTGCACCCTGAAGTGTCTGGAAGAATTGAATGTCTTAAAGTTTGTTTAAAGCAGTTTCCTTGGGATATAGAAAGTGGAGTCAAATTCGCTTATGGACATGCGGTACAGTCACGACAAGGTGTGGGCTCAGTGTCTTCTCGGTTGGGAAGCCATCGAGATGGAATGAATGGACGCTATCATCCAGATCTTCCGGTTTCCTTCATTTCGGTCACTGAACGCTCTCGGACAGGGCTTTGCACCTTTTGTTCGAGGACTTCAATGTCCTCACCTTGCCCATCGACCAATTCCGTCGCTGGTCAGAAGACTGATGCAGGCGGTCGTGTTCAGAGTAACTTCACCCGATCGTAAACGCACATCGAGCTTCCATGGACTGACTTTGACACGTGATTGGTGGAAAGCCGAATTGTTGAGCCGATGCTGGTCGATCCTTGCTGTGCCGTGTGTGGCGCGCCAGGATAGCCGAACAATAGAAGAAAAAGATCATCCACGCTACGTGGACGACTGTAAGGCTTATGGTTCGTTTCGATACCTCCGCATTGGCCCCGCTGTCCTCCAAACATCTACGTTTCTGTTAGGGAAGCAATACACCTGCAGGGCTCGAGCGTCCGCTGGACAGCCACGGAGACGTACGACTTTAGCGGTCGCACAAGCCAGAGCCCTGAACTGGGCGTCGAGCAGGTTTCGAGGACAGCCGAGCCTATGCGGAGGTAAACAAACCAACCTCTAGACACCGCGGATAAGACCGACTACCCATCGCAGGAATCCATCGCTTAGGCGGCCCAACAACGCATTCCAGCGTTTAGCAGCCGTGCCCATCGCTGGAATTCATTCGCACCTCGAGCACTGTATCCATCGATTACGAAACACTTCCTCGAAGATGAGCCTTTTCCGCTCTGTAGGAACGTCACGTTTCTGAATTACAGTTACGATGACACGTATGAAGTAGAAATATTTTCAAGGAAAAACGAACGCATTGAAGTACAGGGAATGCGCTGCGCTTATTGAAAACTTGATTCTGAGAAGCGATCTTACCGCAGACTTCCGGGAAATGTAACTATTTTGTTACTGATTCAGTTGTGTTGTCAGAAAGGTTTTAAACGCCGGCTGGGAAGGCTCGTGTGAGGACACAAGCGCCGGCGGCGTCGTCGTCTCACTGCAAAGGATCTCATTGTCTTCGCAAAAACCGGCAAAACAACAGGCTACCGCGTCAGTCTCCAGTCGAAACGTTATTTGCGAACATTCGGTCCTTTCAACCCCAACTAACAATGCGACACTGCCAGTTGTGCTCGAGTCCTGTGACTGGAACCTCACTTCACATTTTGAAATCCTACGTAAAACGTCAGTGAGTTCGAACGGGTCCAATCAATGAATAAAACATGCAAAACAAGAATCCCTGGTGCCATGCTTCAACTTAGGCACACACTCAAAAAGCTTCAATGGTATGTAGTATTGGGATAGTTATAAGATGAGAGAAAGTTTGATTTCTCTCCTAACATTGTAAGGACTTCCTTCACAATAAAATCTTTATACACTTTGTAAAACTTGCGAGCATAATACCAAGGAATCACCGATTTTCCTTCTTCTAAGGCATAATACCAGATGGACAAGTTTCCTTTCCTAACACGGAACAGAAAATCTTATCAACATTCATGAAAAATATAGTCTTTATGAGGATATCATTTATGCCTAGTCACCCCAAATCAATACACTTGCTAATGTGCGTACGAGCAAAAACATATGGTAAGGATCCTTCCTACAAAACAAGCATTTTTTCTCGGAAGATAATTGTTAAAATCAAGTTCATACACAGTTATGTGTACATGAACACCTGAGTTTTTTAATCTTTCTTCACAACACAATTCACAAAAAATATCGCAAGTATTGCTTTAACATTTATGATTTCTTAACAGACTTAATCATACCTTTGGTTTAAATGATGTATACATTGTGCCAATTGTAAAATTTATGCTATTTTTTTGCTATTGAATCTTAACCTACATTGCATTTAATTCTACAAAAGGCGCCACGTGGAAGGTTGACATGTATGCGGGATATTTCGACATTTGATCGGCTGGTCAAAGCGCAATCTTCCTTTTGCTGACTATCAATTGTATCAAGAACAAGGTACTTCTCGATAATAGCCCCCCTCCCCTACTGCACTTGAAAGTGCATGAAGGTGGTGTATTAGAGAGTGTATATGGAGAAGCCTTATTATTTTGATTTGTGTATTTGTAGCGAAGTGTGGATATTCAAGTACACAATTCAAAGCTTACTTTGCTTGCTTCATACACTCCTTCAATAAGTTCTTGGATACAAATGGGGGCTTTGTGGGGGATGAAGGGAGGCGAAGGGGGCACTTTGGGTCCCGTTGTTCCAGATTCAAAGTACACTGAATTGTTTGTGTACAACCTTATAGCTCATTATATAGACACAGCGAGAGACATTGGATGCCTAAAATCAACAGCCAACATGTACATTGTAAAGGTTTTCACGTCTTTTTTTTCACGTTTACTAGATACAATCCTAGCTACACTCCTGCAATACGATCATCCATTTCGAAGGAGGGGGGACCTTGTACCCCGATCTTCCCCTAGCAATTGAAAGTGTCTTGGGGTGGTGAATAAGAGAGTACAGCTAAGGGAGCCTTCTCCTTTCAACTAGTGTATTTGGAGGGAGGTGCAGACATGCAGCTACACAAATCCAAAGAAACATCAACTGCCCAATATACTCCTGTATACCCTTGTCTAATACATTAGAGTGTTTTGCAAGGGAGGGGGGATATGCACTTTGGGTCCCATTGTGGCGGAGTCAGAGTACACAGAACTTGTTCACAGTCTTGTAACTTGTAATGTAGATGAAGGGAGAGCGACGCATGCTTAAACCGAACAGCCTAAAAGTACTTAATGTATATTTCCACAAGTTTATATTCTTCTTTCCTACCAAATACACACGCAAATACACTCTTGCAATTCACTTATGCACTTTGGGAGGGAGGAGGTTTTAAGTATCCAAACCCCAAGCAATTGAAATTATGTTGAAATGGTGTATAAGATAGTGTAGCTAGGGGAGAATTTGTTTTTAAACTAGTGTATTTGGAGAGATGTGCAGACTAATCGTCACACAAATGCAAAAAAAAAAAATTTTCTCCATATTCAATCCCCAATACACTTCACATGTAGACAAAGTAAGAGATGTAAGATACTTGAAATCAGACGCATACAATTACTTAATGTGGATGTGCACAAGTCGGTTATTTTCCTTTCTACCACTAAAAATCCGTTCTACACTCACGTAATGCACTCGTCCACTTGGGGGGCAGGAGGGGGGGTCCTTGTATCCGGATGCCAAAAGAAGTTGAAATTGAATTGGAATGGTGTATTGGAAAGTGTAGTTGGGGGAAACTTCTTTTCTTAACTAGTGTATTTGGAGAGAGATATAGACCTGTTGATACATAAGTTAAAAAAAACCACATAACCCGAATAGACTCACAAATTTACTTCCCGAGTACCGTCGAGGGTGTCGTGGGGGGGAGCGGGGGGGAGGGGGGGTCGACATGGGTTCTCATTGAGGTGGGGTCAAAGTACAATGTATAGTTTGTGGATAGCCTTATAACCGGTTATGTAGACAAAGCAAGACTTTGGATGCTTCCAATTGACAAAACATATGTACTTCATGTAGATACAAAGTAATATTTTTTTCCTAACTACCAGATACATTCCCAACTACACTCTCGCAATACACTCATGTACAACTAAGAGTGGCGGTGGAGGTCCTTCTATCCCCGTACCCCAATAGCATTTGAAAGTGTATTGGAGTGGTGTCTTGGAGAGTAGTTGGGAGAGCCTATTGAATAAAACTCGTGTATTCAGAGGGAGGTTAACTGATTCCAAAAGAGCGTTACTCCCCAAATACACTCCTCTATACACTTCACTAATTAAGTAGACGATTTGCTAGGGGGATGCACTTGGGGTCCTGTTGTGGCATGGTTGAAGTAAAATGAATGTTTTGTGTGCAATCATGTAGCTTGATATGTAGACAAAGTGAGAGACGTCAAACACCTAAATCATTGGCTTATAAGTACTTACTATAGATGTACATAAGTATGTACACCAGGTACATTCCTAAATACAAAAATGCAATACACTCATCCATTTTGGGGGGGAGGGGTTCCTTGTATCCGGACCCCCCCATTAGTTGAAAGTGTCTTAGAATGGTGTATTAAAGGGTTTTTCTAAGAGAGGTTTCTCTTTGAAACTAGTGTATTTAAAGGGAGGTACAGAGCTACCGCAAGACAGGTCTAAAATGATTTTTTTCTCCTAATACACTTCTTATAGAATTCACAAACACACAAGAGGGTTTTGGGGGGGAGAGGGATAGGGATCCACTTGGGATCACGTTGTGGCGAGCTCGAGTACACTATACTCATTATGTACAGTCTTGTAGCTTGTTACGTAGACAAAGCGAGAGACATTGAATTCTTGCAATGTACAGCTTCTATGTGCTAAATGTAGATGTAGATTAGTATTGTTTCTTACATTCTACTAGATACACTCATAACTACTCTTGCATAATACTCTCATCCACTTCACAGGCGGGGTCCTTGTATCTAGACTCCTTCTCTCACAGTGCTCCAAAGTGTTTTGGGATGGTTGATAGGAGAGTTTAGCTTGGGGGTCCTTATTTTTTATATTAGTGTACTCAAAAGGAGGTTTGTAAATACCGTTACACTAGTTTTAATAACCTCGTTCATTATAATAAACTCCTCAATACACTTCCCTTGTACACTAGATGGTTTTGCGAAGGGGGGGAGTTAGGATCCACGTGTCGTTTATTTGTGATGAGGTTAAAATACAGAGAAATATTTGTGTACAACCCTAGAGCTTGTTATATAAACAAATTGAGAGAAGTTCGATGCTTGAAATTGATGGCTTATGAGTTCTTAATGTAGTTTTACACAAGCACACATTTTCCCTCAATATCAGATTCAATGCTAGCTACAATCTTGTGATACACATCTACTTTTGGGGGGGGGGGGGTTGAAGGGGGGTCCTCGTATCCCAATCCCTCCCCAACCATTAATAAGTGATGGGGTGGTATGTTAGAGGTTGTAACTGTGGGAGCCTTCTTTTCTAAACCAGTGTATTTGGGGAAAGGTGCGGATGTGACGTATCACAATTAAAAATCCTCTTCAACCCTATACATTCCCTATTACATTTCCCCATTAAAATAGAGGGTTTTAGGAAGGGTGAAGGAGGGTGCAGTCAAGGAATGGGTGACCATGAGCCTCTCAAGATACTACTGTCATGTCATATGGATGTTCATGAAAGGAAACGAGGCGATAAGGACCACACGGTTTATGCAAGAAGAAAACGACAGACAAAACACCTGATGCATACATGAAAGAACATTTTTAAGCTCATTAGGAAAAATTACATTGCCTAGATATTCATTTTGAAGCACACTAATACATGTAAAAAACATCGATTGAACATTTTCATGTTAAAAACGTTTAGGTGACTTCCTTCAAAGACACGGTGTAAGAAAAGGTCAACACCTCAATGCAAGCTTCTTGGATGTATACCTAAATAAGATTTACAATGCGTAGTGTAGTGTACTAAAGGGGGATGGTTAATCATAACTCAAGGATATACACAGTTCAAGAAAAGATTCAATCAGGAATGATGTAAAACTAATTCAATGAATAACATCACCTAAACAAACATCACATCTCCTTCACCACCGGTTGATTAGATAACTTAAACCGGTAGGGCTGGTTTGGTCCTTTTGAGGGGTGGTTGCGCACCACCCTCCTGTTAATGAGGGCAGGTTAACAACTTGCACTTTGCTTCATGCCGGCCAGTTGGATGGTCTTTAGCCGGCAGATGAGCCTGCCGTCTAACCAATCGTCACAGCTGGCTAGACTCCTGGCTGGCCGTTAAGGGCCTCAAGGATGCCCAGCCGACATGTAGTGGCTAGACACACGAGTGGTTGTCCAGCTAGTCAACGACAGCTAGATAATGAGATAGAAAACCAGCCCGCCGGCAGCGAGCTGCCGGTGAGCTGGATTTCAAGGGCCAGCGGCAGCGAGCTGCCGCTGGCCCTTGCAGGCAGCCAGCCGACCGACCCAAGAAAACCTCAAGCGCAAGTTTTTGTGGCCTTCTTCCCTCGCCCCCCTCGCCCTACTCACAAGTTATTGAGCAAGGAAGAGGGACAAGGGGAGTGTTTGCAAGAGGGAGAAGTGAGATGCACACAAGAAGACTCAGCACAACTTTGCGGCTCGTGCCTCGCACGGAAGGATTTCAAGCCAAAAACAAAATTCATGTTTCTTTAGGATGAATAAAAAGTTTTTAACACTGGACAACACATGCAAATCCATGAGTTCAAGGTAGTAACCCCTTTGTTTTGAAACCAAAATGAGGGGGTGAGGGTAAAAATAAAATGAGCTTGCAAGTACTAGAATCATTCTAGTGTCCCCGTACATTTTATTAATATTGATTGCCCCAAGAGCGACATGGAGGGGAAAACCCCTCGTGCAACCTGCGGATGCTATTTTGAGAACTCCAACGATGACCTAAGTGACGTTGGAAACAAAGTTGTGACGGTGGTTCTCATAGTAAGACGACCCTTGTGACAAAGGACAGAACTACAATGGTGGGTACATCATATACGAAATGACACTGATAGCTACAAGTAGCAATAAAATGCAAGAAGAGACAGGCACCTCCACATGTTGTAAGGTTTGAAGCGTTGTAATGTGCATTAGGGAGCTAAAAAAAGATTACCTTTTTGGAATGTTTTCTTTTCAACCTCTCCTTCATCGTAGTGGACTAAGGAATTCTTATAAGACAAGATGGATCCGACCCTTTGAGTCAAATTAAGATATATGTTTCTAGTTATCTCCAACCTTCCTTCTATCAAAACTTTGGAAAGTGATTATCTTGATAATCCAAGGCTTTCATTATGTCAGAGACCAAAAAGGAGAAGGAAGACAACGCCAAGAGACCTTTTGGAAACTCTCCCACTACCATGGGCCAAAAGAGAGCAACCTTCGAGGGGGAATAAGGAGCACCAAGAAGAGGCAAGAAGAGGCCAAGAAGACCAAAAGACAAGAAGACAATTAACAAGACAAGAGTAGTGAGGAGGGAAAATGTGGGAGTCAAAACTCTTTATTAGCGTAGACTGCCCTCCTCTTCACCTTTCTTTGCGGTGCTCAAACTCTAGCTTCTTGGTTTTGTACTTGATTTTCTTTTCATGGTTTCCTTAGCATGTCTATTTCTGTGAGTCATGACTTAGGGGTTTGCTAAGAAAGCATGTTATTGTATGGACCTTGGCAGCACAGAAAAAATGTTCACTCTCTACCACGTCGCTTTGCTAACCATGGCGGCTTAGGCAAATGGAAATCAAATGTATAATTTCCTCACTAATCATGAGAGCAAAGAGACTTTGCGTGGCGACACCTCATTAAAGTTCTGAAATGATCCTCACAATTGACTTCACGTGCTAGTTGTACCGCCGAATAGATGGCAAGCGCTAGACCGTGCCAGACCAACAATGACAAGTTGGTGAAAGCCTCACCACACGACCTCGGCAGACTAAATTTAGGGAGCTGTTGTTATGAGCATGGTTGTGAAACCAAAGGCACCCATACCCAAAAATAAAACTCGTGCTAACCTAGGTTACATCAAGAAGCGTGCAAAAGATGAAAACTTGCTGGATGAGCATGCCGACGTGCACTTGGGAAACACCACACAACAGACGTCACGTTTGAGGAGGACCATATGGGTGTGGACTCTGAGAAAGAGCACGTAACTTTAGATTGTGAGGGAAACAAGGATCCGTATGATACCCATTTTTGTGCGGCGATCTCAAGCTAATTGCACAAGAAGGACAAGATGCTTTCCAAATCGCTTGAAGCTGCAGATAGTAGCAAGGCTGTTGTGAGAAATAAAAGTATTGCAAGCATCAATGTGGGAAGTTCTTGCAAGAATAAGGTGGACAACATTTCCACAAAGGCAATTTGCAATAAGCATCAGAGGTTTCCTTAGTTTGTAAGCACTAGAATGGACTGACTAAAGATCACTACCACTTGTGAAGATATGGCACCACCCGGAGGAGTGGGGGTGCACCTTGCTTTTTACGATGAGGACGCAATTGGGCAGACTTGTGCCCACTCAAGCATCGTCATTTAGGAGAGTCTCCCTCAGAATGGTTGACATCTTGGAGACGTGTACCCGAGTTATAACCTCCTTTAGTGGGTAAAGATGCACAAAAAAATGGAAGGCCTTTAAGTTGGTCCTCAGCTCTAGAGAACATGAAATGAGAAGTTTGCATTCGCAAACCTGGTAGCCTACATCAAGCAGAGCATAAAACTCCTGGACCATTATGCAATTGCAAAGCCTAGCCGATCATGAGTAAAGTTTTTTGTTGTGTCGACCTAAAAAAGGCGTGGCAGAGCGCGACCTAGGTGCCAATGTAGTTGCAATCGTAGCGCGCTACAGATGATGATTCCATTGTTAGCGGTAAAGAAAACGTGCCTATAAGGACAACTTTGGGATTGTCATGCCTTTGGAGCACATACTTCCTTCATAGTGTGAAGATCTCGCGGAAGGGCATGATGCTCACTGACTGGCTCAATTGCATGGAGTGCATTCTATGTGCCCACAAGGCTTGACTCCATTAGTGGATGACCTTGCCACAACGCGACTTGAAGACAATCATTTCAAGAACATGGTCAAGGAATGGGGTGCACAAAAGCTCTAACTCAAGTAGAAACTCATGATGTGGCAGGCCTTTTGCGAAATCATGCATAGGAGGTGCACCTTGCTTGAGGAGGCACTACGTGCCTTTCACAAGATTAAGAACTTTTGGCAGCCAGTTACCACACTCAATGTCTGTTATACTACGACCAACGCACTTATGCAGAAAGCAAAAAGCTTTTGTGGGGGCGATGGCAATTAGACCTTCAACTAATTCAAGTACATACTACTCCAGTATATGTATGACGGTCTTGTTAATGAGAAACTAATCGATAAGACCACCACAATAGCAACCGGCCAGTCGTGGACAAGCTGGAGAGCGTTTCTAGTCTACATGATCCAAATGTATTCAGCAAACCCGAAGCACTATTATAATATACAGCTAGACGCGCACGTAGAGCAAGGTTACAACATGCGCATTAGCACTGCGAGCGCTTGAGAAGCTACAAGATAGCAAGGCTAGGCCGAGGGTAAGTAGACTGCAAACCCTCCAGTCAGGATGATCCTAAACCACAATTGTAATTGCGACAATGATGATATTAAGGCGGTTGTTGAGCATCGTAACAAATTATACTTCAACATAGTTTCCCATAATTGTATGAACCCTTCTCACTTTAGGACAATGTGCCTGAAAGCTGATCATGGCTGAAAGAAGGCTCCAGATTTAGCTGCACCAATACCACATTGTGGCGATGATGTAGCAATAGTTCGTGGACAGGGCCGTGGAAACATACCATTGCCCTAATGGGCCCGACAGTGGTAACAAACAAGGTCGTTGGACGGGTATTCCCCACATCTAAGTAATGTGAGTGGGGACCACAAGGAGGTAAAGTGCATCATGAGTGTAGGTTCATGTTTTTTGATCAGGATGTTAAACGGTTCAATTTTTTAACGCAATCAAATGTCTTTGTTGATCTCTTCCATCTTGTTGAACTTCATTCTACAATTTCTGAGTCTCATTGCGTGTTAAACGTTGCATCTCTCCAGAATATGCATCATTGTAACTGCTTATTGGTGGCGACATTGACTAGTATGCGAGATTTGTATGTCATAATGATTGAAGTAAACACCCTCAAAGCGATGAGTTAAATCACGTTTGGGGTAACTTTGGTCAACAAATTCAACCAAGTCAAATTTAAAGAGAAGACGGTGCTAGCCAAATTCACACGTACGCACAAAATGTGGACTCGAGTGGGTGAAACATGGGAGTTGCGAGCCTCGTCATATAGATTCTGTGTTCATCAAAAACTAGACATGCCGTCAAGTGGCATGTATCATTGAAAGAGTGGAGGTAACATGATGTTGCAGTTCAAAGGACACCTAGTTTTTTCTCCCGTGAATGAAGTAACATGTACTAGATGAGTCCTTTGATGGGCTTGGTTTNGGAAGTATCACGTTAAAGGTAATCATCCTTCTTGATCCGTTTGACGTGGCTCTTGGCGATACTTATCTCTATGAAGAACAAGGCTCTGATATGCTTAAAATCAACATTCTTGATAATTCAAAAGGGACAAACTTGATTCAAGGTTTGGAACAAGGCTCTGATATGCTTAAAGTCAATATCCTAAACGCTCATTCCAAGTTTGGAATGCTCACCAACGCCAACTCCCTACCAACTTGATTAAGTTGCAAGTAAAGGGGCGTATTTAACAAGATTGTTGTTAGTTGTAAGATCAGCTTCAAGAAGTGTAGGAAGACATGGCATTAGTGATCAAATCTCTATTGAAAAAGTTCTTAGATGTGTTCCTAGGCCCACTGGCTAAGCTTCCATCAAAGCGTTCCATGGGCCACAATATTCTGCTAAAATCGGAGGGAGCTCCATATAAACCCGTGTATCACTTTAGTCTAGGAGAAAGACAAGAGGCAAAATTTCAAATCAAAGATTTCCTTGAAAAAAGGTGGATTCAGCCGAGTAGCTTGTAGTATACTCTTGTATGGTTTTGCTTAAAAAAGAAGGACGGTGGTTTTTGTATGTGTATGGACTACCGGGCGCTAAACAAGCCAACGCTAAAAAACAAATTTCCATGACCAAAGTTTGAGGATTTGTTTGACGACCTTCTAGGGCCAAAAGCATTTTCCTCCTTGGATTTGTCTCAAGGATAGCATCAAATATCCATTACAAAGGATGATATCCCCAAATCCTGATTTTTACCACACATGGGGCACTCTCAATTCCAAGATGTATGCTTTTGGCTTACAAATGCCTACGCAACAATTCAATGAGAAATGAACCAAACCTTCGCCAAGCAACTTAGCTTATTTGTGTTGGTTTACCTGGAAAATATCTCCGTTTTGTCCAAACCTGGTAAAGAGCTGAGAGAACATGTGCGTAAAGTCCGAACCATCCTCCAAAATCAAAAATTCTATAAAGAATTAAGAAATTGCAAGTTTGCAGATGATGAGCTTGAAAATCTCGGACACATCGTTGAAAAGGATAGCATCTATGTCGACCCATGAAAGGTTCAAGCCGTGTTGGCCCGACCTTGCCTAGAAAAGTTTGTGCAGATTCTATCTTTCCTATACCTTGCAAACTAATTTTGATTCTGTATGCAAGGGTATTCAACCTTCGTAGCACCACTAACCGGACTCACGCAAAAGGATGTGCGTAGGGAATGGACATATGATCTCAAGGAAGCCTTTCTCAAAGTAAACGAGATTCTATCCATAGCGCCCGTCCTTGTTATTGTAGACCCATTTGAATCGTGGGAGGTTTGATGTGATTTGTCGGTAGAAGGACTCNAAGCCGTCCTCATGCAGAATGGTCACCTAGTGGCGTACACAATTGGGGAGCAAGAGCTCCTTGCGGTAGTACATGCTTTCAAGATGTGGTATTGTAACCTCATGGGCGGCAATGGGGGTGTGATGGTGGTGACTGACCCTTGCCCATTGAATTTTTCCAAACATAACCAAACATTTGAAGACAACATGCGCATTGGAGAAAATTCTTGAGCTCATCTGTGTTTACATGGGAGCATTTGCCAGGAAGCTTGAATGTGGCCGCTCTTCTAGGCATACAATTCATGGAAATAAAAACAACCACCGAGGTCAGAGGGTGTTGTGTAGCTATTGTGACAGCAACTGTGCAAAAACTATAGCCTTGTGCGCCACTATGGCAATCAACTTGAGAGATTATTTACTACAGATGCTTTCTGAATAGAATCCACATGGGAAATTGTTTGGATCCTGTGTTCGAGACTCACAAAATCTAGAAAGATTATTGATCCCTTGAGGTCAAAGGAATCTTTAGGCATGGCGAACAAGTTGTTTTGCCATGCCTGAGAGACCTTTAAGCAAAGATATTCTCCTTGTTCCTTGCTGGTAGCAAGTCATGTTCGACCTAAAAATACCGGATAGACACTTTCNACACTTTCGGACCAATATTGGTGGCAAGGATGGAGTGTCTACGTTTGTAAGTATTGCTTGGCATGTGACCAATGTCTTCGGAGTAAGGCTAGTCATAAGAAGCTTGCTATACTCCTCTAGCAGACCCTATTCGTGGGACTCCATGGGTGTGCGTCAGCATGGAATTCATAAGTGTTCTTCAAGACATAGCACAATGCAATACTCGTGGTTGAGGATATTATGATGAAGATGAAATAATGGTTCCTTCAACTACTCATGTGAATAGAGTGGAGTCCGCTCATCTATTTTTTGAGGGTGTCGTAAGGTACCATGTCTTGTTGTTACGCATAATTCTCAATCAACATGGAAAATTCACACTCTGTTCTCCCGTCAGTTTGAGAGTGAGATCCTCTCAAAAAGAGGAATCCCCAAACTTTCTCTTCATTAAATCCATGATAAGCTTCATATCTGAAATCACTATCTTACATGGCTAGACTCCTTTAGTCAAGCAATCCATTAACATAGGAAGAAAGAAAGAAAGAGATTTTCATTGTCATGAATCAAAAGTGAAACAACGCCTAAACTATTTGTGGTATTATTCATTATGTATAAGAATATAGAAAGTTGGAATTACCCATTTCTTCTAAATAGATTTTTTTGGAACAAAATTACTTGCTAAAAGTGCCAGTTTACTTGTCATTCTTGTAATTAGTTTTTGAGACCATATTCTTGTTCAACATCTTTACCTTTACTTTCTAAATTAAGAGTATGTATAGCAATTTATTTATTTTTTTTTTTCAATTTTTGTTTTTTAATTTTTGATCCACCCATTCCTTTTCTCATAAAAATACCTTAATAACCTCTTCTGCACTCATTACTTAAAGAAATTCATGTTTCTGAAGGAGAAAACAAAATTTGTGAGTCCCCTTGCATTATGTATTGCTTTTTTCTTCCTTAGGTTCTCATGAAAACCTTTGTTAATATCAAGTGAAGATTCAGGCCTGTATCATTCCCATCTTCCCTTGTTCCATTCTTGTTCATGGAAAAACAATAAAATCGTACTTCAACCACCCTACAATGAATAGAAAGTTGTGTTATTCATTTCACAAACGATTGTCTTTTGCATCTAACACATGACCATACTATTGTAAAGAACAAGAATTGACATGTATTTTTATCCATTATGGTCGGCTTTTCATGTCTTTAAGCTGATTGTTAGATCAACCATTAATTTCTCATTTGTTATTTCCATGCAATTCATGTGATGTTCTTTCTTAGATGTTGTGTGAATTAGATTAATGTCTATGATATTTTCACACTGTCAACCTAACCATGTAAAGAGGAAAACTTGAAAAATCGTTCAAGCACATGGAATGCATCTTCTACATACATGATTTTTATGTATTTTTATGTTAGTGAATAAGTTGAACTTTTGATGATGGAATAATGCTACCATTAGCACTTTTGTACTTTTGTAGATTCCATGGAGTAAGCAAGTTGCATTGGATGTTAGAGACATGTAGCATTTAGAAGGAACATACATCCATCAATGCTCCTCCTAACAAGATCCAGAACAAAGTATTGAGATTAAAACTTACAAACTCATTTTAACATGACGCTATGAACTTCAAGAACATTTGGGGCCCCGTCACAATGGACGGATTTCAGTTTCCTTGTCATCACCAACAGAACTTAAAACGACCACCCATGAAAAATATTGTATTAATGATTGAAAATAAAATTACGATATTCATGGCCACAAGATATTTTTCGTTTTCTCATAAAAAAAAATTAAAACAAAATATGTGGAGAGAATCGACGAGTTTAATTCATCTAGAATCAAAGAAAACAATTCATTGCTCTATCGTAATCTAACAAATGGATAAAAACGGATGAAAACATATCCTCATTAAAAACGTCTTTTATAAATGAAGCAACTTAAGTTACTTCTCACCAAGAGGTTAAGTGTTCTTATTTTTTAAGTTGTAGTTATAATTTTAATGAATGTATAGAAATATGTTTATCCATTTTCATACGAAAATGGAATAAAAACAAAAATGTCATGAAGGAAAACTCTTTTTTCATGAGTATACAATGTCTTCAGTCCTTATGATTTTTGGAAATGAAAACAAATTGATGTGATTCATAAGGCTGTTTACTGATGTGCTTCATAAGGCTGTTGATTTTCAGTTAATACATCAGAAAGTGATTATTAGGAGTTTGGAACTCATGCCAAAACTTTTCTCTTTTCAGAAGCAATGTTTTTCATATTACAATTGATTCGGAACATGAAATTGTTCGATGTAGTTTGGGGAATCCAATTACATGTAAATTGGTGTTTCATCATTTTGATACCTATAAATATAAGTGCTACAATGTTTTACATAGATATGAAACTTAAAAAAAGCGTTTTTATAAGGTTGGCTGTGCAATCGATTGAACATGCATAGAATATACATATTTGGACTATATCTTAATACAAGAGGAAAGCATGTTTTAACTCTTGGTATTGAAATTTTCTTTTATATGTTGATTTACAACAAATATTCTAATCTCCATAATAAACAATATAAACATCACATAAATCAAAGAACTTTAATCAATTCGTTATTCTGTACACATTTTAACCTTTCTTGTAATGTGTACTATATGAGGTAAAAAATATTTCAATGTGAACTGTTTACCTGTATAATTTTAATCAATTCAATATTTTATTTTATTAAACTAATTATGTTGTTATGTAAATAAATAAACATGGAAAACCTTCATGTGTTTGGATACCTTGATGAGAATATTTCCCTCCGTGAAGTTAGCATAAATGGAATATTTTATTTTTTTTCCTCATATGACTCATGTAGCAACTAAGAACATGTGCAAACATGTAATACTCAATTATCTTATGATTAAGGTGAAGTATTTCAAGAACTTAAATACAAACACCCTAAAGGAATAGAATATTGAAGATTGAAGAATGATTTTGATTTTTCAAACAATGGTGAAGATGTAACGGTCACATTATGCACTTTGGGAAGATTTTCATTGTGATGTATGAAAGTTCGGTGTAATTTGACGACGTGAAAACTATCATCATATTGTCAAGATTCTAAAAACAAACATTTAAGTTTATTTGTTATGGAAATTAATTCGTGTTATATCATTTGATATCCGAATTTATTTGACAGCATGTGGAAAAGGCCATTTTGAAGGAATTTCATGTTGAGTGCAGTCAACTTGGGCAAAAACAAAGTTTTCATTTCAAGATAAGGTTTTTAAATCAAATTTTATGAGTGAATTTATTTAGGATTTGAGGCTTTCTTTGCATGGTTTGGAAAGAAATGATTTGTGATCATGTTTTTCTTGTTCTTGTTGCTGCTGTCGTCGTTGTTGTTGTTTTTTTGGTTATCGTTGTATGTATGTATGTTGTTATTCGTTGTATCTTGTGTAAATATTGGCTTATTACTTACATGGGACTTCGGATCATGTTCTATTCAATATATACTCATGCCGTCTATACGCATGGGTATTCAATGGTGAAACATGTTTTTAACGTCTGAATGAAATTGGTTTGACTTCGAAAATAATGTTTTCTTCAGAAATTCATCCCAAATTTTGCTTCATTTCATGATTAGTAAATTTCAAAGTGTTCAAAACTTGAAATTTATTTTTTCTTTCAAGAGTCTTTATAGCCATTCCTGTATGGAAGGAATGCAAGAGCATACAAGTGTATGTGTTGAAATGTAATGTTCAAAGTGTGATATCTCCTGTTTTTTTCCTTGTGGTGATTACATGATTTGTAATTAGTAAATTCGATTTACACTTTTCCTGTTATTATGGAATGAAACTTTTATGTATTTTCTATGTTTTATGTCCTTTTCCACCATAAGAGAAATGAAAAGTTGAATTTCTTTTTATCAAGATGACTTAATGATATCATTCTTAAGCATTAAGAGAACTTTCACTAAAATAAATTTCACAAAAAATATGATATCAGAATGAGATACTCAAGGAATATCATAAAATGTTTCACTTTATGGCAAGTGCATGCATAGGCAATTGTCAGAATGAATAAGTTTATTAAAATATGACATTAAATACCGCTGCACCATGGTATGTTAATGTGACGCAATAGGGGCAGAAATTACACTCATCATTTGTGTGGAATGAAAATAAGCACCCAAAAGGTGGTCATTTGATGTAAAGAATAGCCACATATTGAATGTATACATCTTTCAAAATTCTTCGTAAAACAGACAATTTTAACATTGTATGGTAAACTTTGAATTGTTCTTATTAAAAAAACCACACAAACAAATACTGGGATAAGGAAACTCACTTTTAATACATTAAGGGAAGCAATATCTTTGTTTGTAGGTATGTTTTTGTACAAAATTGAAAAAATAAACCTTCATGGTTAGTTCATTTCAATATCATATGTGCATTTTTGGTTAAGTATTTTAGCATGCCATGTATAAAATTAGAATTTAAGAACATGGCATCCTTTCTTCTTCATCATGTAAAATGGAATTTTCAAATATAGATTGGAACACAATCTGTTGAATAGGACAGGATGAGGGGGAGAGAGAGAGAGGATGGTGGAGAGTGGAGGAGGCGGGAGGCGGGTGGAGCCGAGAGTTAGCCGCAGGGCTAAATGTCCCTCTCGAGAGCTGTAAGAGGAGATTTCTCTCGAGAGCTATGAGGGGGGAGTGCTCTTGAGAGATGTGAGGGGGATTGAGGCAGGGTACATAGGCGTGAGATCAGATCGAGACAAACACACGGATGTGTTTTGGAAAAGAATGAGACATTTAGAGCGAGCCACGTAGACCCCTATCATATCGCATGGTTTAACTTCATGGGTTCGCCATCCAGCGTGGTGAACCACACAGGGCAACTAAGGGGCCCTTGGGGAACAGAGAGTGAGCAGACAAGGAACGCAACCTAGCGTGCTGGTGTACCTTGCACGAGAAGCGAGTACGGTATTAGGCTAGGACACATCCAAAACGAGAAAATATAATCTAGGTACGCTAGGCACGTTTTATAATTCAACACGATAGTGCAAGCGAGGGTAGGCGGTGAAAAAAGAAAGCCTAAACACCACAGCACAAGAAATACAAAGAGAAAGGCACAACTAGAAGGGAATGCAGCGCAAGAAGCCACAACGAAGAGGATGGACAACGGAGACACTGGCTGCACGCCAACCCGCGAGAAACGGCTACAACGGTTCTCGTGCAGGTGAGCACCACCAGGGATATCCAGCAGGGCTCCACAAAAGCACCCCATTTACATCCATCTAAAACACCCCACGGGATGCACGCAACCAGAAGGACGCCACCACAAGCACCCCACCAGCAGCGCCAGCCTAGGAGCAACGATCTAGGAGAAATAGCCCTCGAGCCATCGCCGAGAAGTCCCCTCCAAAAGCATCCGTCCAGAAGCACTTATGTAGAAGCACCCAGGTAGAAGCATGCCATTTGAAGCGCGAACTACGCCTTCGGTGCCCAAGAAACTGAGGTAACCCGTTCAATGATAGGTGCCCCCGCCACGGCCAAGGAGTCAAGGACCTACACACCCACCAACAAGAGACACAGAACAAAATAGGGCAGAGTGCACGAGACATACGAAGGGTGATACGGAGGCAAGGATAGGGGTCAAGAATGTGAGGCCACGTCAGCAACAAGGGAGGCATGCGAGGGGAGCCTGCATGGGATGGAGGAAGGGGGGGAGGTGAGACATGCGGAAAGACAATCATTGAGAAGATGACCATCGCACGCCATCGGCAACAACTGGCCAGGACAGTGGGAGGAGAATCAATCAGCTTGGGGAAGGGTGCCAAGACCAACCGCCGATATGCTAAAGGCAAAGCCAGTCTGGTGAAGGGCCTTGGTGAGGAAGTCGGCAAGTTGAAACTCTGTGAAGATGAAGTGAAAGGATATGTCGCCTGCTACGTCAACATCCCGCACGTAATGGTGCTCGACGTTTATATGCTTTGTATGGTGATGAAGCGCACTGGCGTTCTTGGCATTGGCAAGACCCCTTTTGCTGTAAGTGTATAGGGGCACAGGCGGCGTGGGTAGACAGAACTTGCCAAGGAGGTGGCGGAGCCAAAACGCCTCCGCGACCGTGCCACCAAAGGACATGTACTCGACATCCCCTCTGCTACGATCAATGTGGCCCTCCTTACCACTGCACCAGGAGACGGCAACGACCCCGAGGATGAAGACGAAGCCGCTTTGGCTGTAATCGTCCGCATGACAAGCGAATTCACTGTGTGTTCATCCCTTAAGAAGAGGCGTGTTGGACGTGACAAGGAAGAGGAGGCCAGCACAAGCGGACCCAAGCATGTAGTTCAGGACATACGTGGCCGCACGCAGCTGGGGCATAAAGGACTCTTGAGCGTACTAAGCAAGGACATTCACCGTGCAGGCGAGGTCCAGATGGGTGGTGCCAGCGAGGTACGTGAGCGCCCCAACGATGGACTGAAAGTCGTTAGCAGACTCAAGGTTGGTGGACGAGGTGATGTGAGCGACGCGGAGGGCAAGCTAGGTGCCCGGCGGCGTGGAGGAAGAGGTCGCAGGAAGGGGTTGCGAAAGGTCAATGATGGAGGAGAAGCGGTCAGCAAGAGTGGGAACATAGTGCTCTTGATGAACAAGGAGACAACCAACGAGATGCTCGTGCTGAATCCCGAGGAACATAGTGGTAGAGCTCAGGTCTTTCACATGGTACGTTGAGGAGAGGAGGACCTCTGCCACGCTAATCGCAGAGGAGGACGGAGTGGTGATAAGGGAGTCGTCAATGTACACCAAAATAATGGCAAGCACTGTAGGGGTAACCATCACAAAGAAAGATGGTTTGGACAGGCTCGGGTGGAAGCCTCCACGAAGGAGAGTGGAAGAGAGCTCCATGTTGCACCAACAAGGTGACTGACGAAGGCCGTACAACATACGACAAAGATGACACACCTTCTTCGAGACATCCGAAAAGCCCGGAGGCTGAACCATGTACACCTCCTCCTGGAGGCGACCGTGGAGAAAGGCATTGTTCACATCCATCTGGTTTAACTCCAATTGGGAGGAAGCGGCCACACAGATGACGACGCGACTTGTCGTGAAACGATCAACCGGGGGATAGATATTGCCAAAATCAACGCAGAGGATCTGGGAGTAGCCCTAAGGAGTGAGGCGCACCTTGTACCGGTCAAGCGCGTCGGAGGCGGTGAACTTCTCGCGGAGGACCCACTTGGCCTTGATTGTAGTACGACCTGGGGGGAGATCAGTAAGCTCAAGAATGGCGTGCTCAGAGAGCGAGATCAACTTTGCCAATCACGCCACGCACAATGCCGCAGCATTAGGGCAGAACAAGGCATTGCCAAGGGTCAAAGGATTGGATTCGTTTGGAGAAGGGGGGGAAGAGCACATAGTGGGGGAGGATGTTACGGCAAGGGCGCAAGCAGCAGACACAAGGGAGCCCGCAAAGCAATGGTCAGTGCTAGCGTCAAGGGCATGGCAAAACTCGAGATGAAAGAAGTGACGACCATGGGCGTGACCTGGGTTGAAGGTGTCTGGAAGGAGGGGTCGAGGCGGGACAGTCGATGACGAGGAAGCGACAGGACATGTGCCTAGAGTGGAGGGGGAGGCGACGGGAGCAGCCAAGGAGACCAGGCAATGGGCGATCGCGACCAAAGGGGGGGCGGACGAAAAAGAAAATAAAGGTGGCAAGGCGACGGGGAGGGTAGGGATGAACGGTGGAGGGGAGAGAATACGACAGGGAATGGGGGTGGATGAATAGGGGGAAGGGGGAGCATGCGGCAGGGAAGAGCATGAGCACTACAGGAGCGAGTGCGAGAGGAGACAGGGGAAGGAGGAGGGGTGTCCAACACGGGACAGGAAGGAGGAGGAGAGGAGGGGGGCAAGGAAGGGGGAGGAAGGGCAAGGAGGGGAGAGGAGGAAGAGAAAAAGGGTCAACGAGAACGGCGAGAGGGGGCGGCAGGAGGGCAAGTGGCCGAGCCCAAGCGGCATGCTCGCGAATCGAAGACAAATGGCAAGGGCATGACGGCGGGGCATGGGGGGGGCCAGGGAGGAGAGGAGCAAAGAGCCGAGGAAGCAGGGAGCAAAGAAAGGCGTGGGGAGGGAATAGGAAGGGGAGGGAGGGTCTCGCAAGCGAGGACACTGAGGAGGGGAGTTAAGGACGAGGGGTGAGCGGCCGGCGGGGTAGACAGAACAGAGGGCGGAGAGGAATGGGGGGCCGGAGAATCGAGGGCATGTTGGGAACAATAGTCAACCGGGGAGGGCAGAGCAGCGTCGTCGCGGATTTCCTCGATGGAGATGAGGACAGGGTCGAGGCATCGTGTGGGGATGGGCAAAAGGGAGGACCCAAGGGCCTGGGCAACGGTCAAACCTAGAGGAACGGCTGGAGACACAAGCAAGAATCCAAAAGGAGGAGAGGAAACCCGGGAGGGAAGGAGGGGAGGAAGGAGGGAGAAAGATGGTGATCCACTGCGACAATGCGACGAAGGCAAGGGAGGAGGGAGAAGTAGAGGAGGTGCGACAGGAGGAGGGGGTCGGGGCACAGAGGTAGTCGCCAGACACGGAGGGTGTAGGGAGGAGGGGAAAAACGAGAGGGTGCTTGGGGAACGACGGGCACGGGTGGAGGGAACGAGGAGGGAGGTGAGGCATAGGCTGTGGGGTTCGGGGTAATGGAAGGAAAGGGGGCTGAGGGATGGAGAGGAAGAGGAATCAGGTGTGGAACGGGCATGACCAAAGAGGGCACGTACGGGTGAGGGGGGCACGGACCAGCAAGAGGGGGGGAACCAAGAGGCGGGATGGGGACGACCAGTGGGGGCACGAAAGGGCGAGGGGGGAGGGGAAGAAGGGAGGATAACAAAGAGGGGAGGCCACTAGGGAAAACATGAGAGGACGAGACAGGGACAGGGGACATGGCAGGAGAGGCGAGAGACAATGGGGGTCGCGCACACACTAGATCGTCGGTGGATTACGGTGTAGCAAAGGCCGAAGGAGGTGGGATACGGTCATTGCGGAAGGCGTTGTATGTGAGGTGCTCAAAGAAGCGAGCATGACACGAATCTATGACACAATGTGGAGCCGAATCCCAGAACCGGTGCGCACAATTGCGGGGAGCGACGCCAAGGGTAACGTTTAGCAGGCCCGTCGTGTCAAGTTTGCCAGAGCGATAGGGAGGGGTGCAAAAGACGATGGCCATAGTGCCCCACACTACGGCCTCGCTGAGGTCCGTGTGCCGACCAAAGAATAGCTGTAGATGCGTGGTGTTGGGGGCGACAAGCCCGTGAAAAATCCGGTTCCACACCCAAGTATGGTAGCGCGGAGCCTCAGACCAGAAGCTCCGTCTGCGATGGATAAAACTGGCCTCGGCCATCATAGTGCAAAAGCGTCCAGTGAGGGTGCGGTTCCAACACTCGGCGACCCCATTCTGATGAGGATAAAAGGGGGCGAAGAGCTCATGGACCATGCCCTTACGATCAAAACAGCCGCGGTATCACCAAGGAATTCACCACCACGGTTAGAGCGAAAGTGGAGTAGCTGATGGCAACTCTGATACTGGGCGGATGCGTACCATGACTGGATGGTCGCCGCAACCTTGCTCTTGGCACGAAGGAAGAAGACTCACGTAAAACAAGAGTAATCGTCAATGAGGCTGAGCACTTATGTAGCGTGCTTTGCAGGGACTCATCCTATAGAGGACCGAGGATGTCGGAATGAACCAGTTTGAGGGGTGCAGAGGCGCGAGAGGGAGGGGATGGGAAGGGGAGGCAATGCATCTTACCAACTACACAAAAGCTGTAGTCTATAGTGCGTAAGGCACGAAACAGGGGATTTAACAACTTGTCGGCCGGATGAGCACAAAGGAGAGAGGAGACGGTGATTGCCGAAAGATGACGGAGGCAGCGATGAAGGAGATGTGTGTGGGTAGAGCGAGAAAGAGCAAGTGACAACATCGGCTACGTGGGCTGAATCGTTGGGACGACCGCAGAGGGAGCGAAGGTTAGCCAGAAGGGAAATAGCGGAGTGGAGGGAGTCGAAGGAGAAGAGGGCAAGAAGGGAGGCCTAAGCCTCGCGAGGGCAAGTAAGGAGAGGGGGTGGAAGCATAGCGATCAAGCTGTCAAATTGCGACGGTTGGGGTAGTAGAGTAAAGAAGGTGAAAAGCAAGGGACGCACAGTCAGGGTGTGCAACAGGGAGCATGGGAGCAAAGTCCTAGTGCTCCTAAAGACCGTGCATGAACGCCCACAAGACAAATCGAGGAGACCACTCGCAGAAGGGTGTATCGGTAGCATTGATGGGAGAGGAGGTGATAGGCATCTACGAGACGGGCGGGGGAAGGCCAAGGCTGACAAGCTAAGCAACGGAAAGTGTCATGGCGTCGAGACGAGCCTCGGTGCGAGTAAGGGTAGTAAGGGGGCTACCGGCAGCAGCCCCTCCTGCGGTCGCAGCACCCCTAGCTAGAACAGCACCTCTGGTAGCAACTTCACCGCCGACGGCAGCGGACCCTCTGGCACCAACAGCACCACCAGCGGCAACGCCTATACCAGCTGCACCACTTGTCGCAACGTGGCCACCGGTAGCTACAGCACCACCAGCAAGACCAAGAGGGACAGCAGCACCACCGATGCTAGCAACGGCACCACCAATGCCGGTCGTTGCACCACCAACTGCACTGGCCAAGGCACCAATGGCACCAGTAGCCACACCTCCGGCAGCGGCAACTCCATCTCCACCGAGAGTGACCACGTAGCCTGGAGTGACCGTGCCACCCAACCCCGCGAGTCCGTGGACGACGCCGACGTGGGGAGGGCAGGGTAAGAGCACCAAGGGAAGGCAAAGCAAGGGAGGGGTCGAGAATCAATCGTGCCGCAAGGGCATGGACAATGGCCGTCAAAAGGAGGGCATGGGGATCACGAGGAGGGGCCGGATGCGAGGGAGGGGGCAATGGAGAAGGAGCACGAAGAGCGGCGAGAGCGGAAGTAACAGCCGTAGTCACTGCAGACCAAGGCGAGAGGATGGAAGACTTGTGGACAAGGCCAGAGCCATTGGAGGCAGGAGAACTAGGGGCACGGGAGGAGGCACCAAAAAAGTGAGCCTTGGGACGAGCGGCTCGAGCGGCTGCCGCAGCTACCAGAGCGGCGGCAAGACCAAACTCAGGCATGGTGACACACGCCATTAAGGACGGAGCAACAGAGGCAAAGAATAGGCGGCAACACAAAGAACGAGCAATGAGAGGAGATGAGGGAGAAGCCACGGTGTGTAATGTGTATTTAGGGGTGTGCATTAGGGATGGGAGGGAAGGGGAAGCAAAAGCAGGAGAGAAAAAGATGTGCATGAGGTCGAGATAGCCGATCGGTCGACAAGAATCACGAGACATAAGGTAGAAGAGGAGAACCAGGGGGAAAACATGGAACAACAGGTAAGCAAGCAAGCATTGACGACAAAGAAGAAACGTGGAGACAAGAACAAGAGAGGAGAGGAGACAGCAGAGGCATGAGGGGGGATCAAAGGAAACAGACGAAGAAGGGAAGGAGATTAGAGGATAGGAAATTGAGGGAAAGAGAAGAGGAGAGACGGATGAGAAAGATAAAGAGGAGAGGGGAGGGGAGAGAGAGGAGGAGTGTGTGGGAGGGCGGAAAGGTGAGGACAAGGGGGGAGAGAGAGAGAGAGAGAGAGAGAGAGA
>SZWC01023697.1:0-10884 GCA_023375785.1 Penium margaritaceum
TGTCCACTCGGACGTCATGGGCCCTCTCCCCACCGAGTCCGTCGGTGAGCATGGCCGCTATGTCCTCACTCTGACGGACGACTACTCTCGCTACCGTTGGGTCTTCTGCCTTCGGCAGAAGAGCGATGACGCCCGAACCATTCAGGACTGGCTTGTCCTCACGAAGAGCGAGTGTGGCCGCCCCCTTCTTCGCTTTTGCTCTGATCGCGGTGGCGAGTACCTAGGTGAGGCCATGACCTTTCTTGCCTCCCGTGGTATCCGCCATGAGACGTCTTGGCCCTACACACCCGCCCAGAACGGCGTCTCCGAGCGGTGGAACCGTACCATGGCCGACGCCGTCCGCACCATGCAAGTCGAGTCCGGTCTCTCCGATGGCTTCTACTTTGAGGCCATGGCCTACATGACCTGGGTCTGGAACCGGGTTCCCCACGGTCCCCTTCCCCGCCAGTCCACGCCCTATCAGCACTGGTGCGGTCGGCGTGCTGACCTCCACCCGGCTCGCGTCAAGGACTGCGTAGCCGTTGTGTGGCTGCCCGCCCCACAGTAAGGTGGCAAGCTTGCCCCCCGCGGAAGCCCCTGCACCTTTCTCGGCGTGTCTCGTCAGTCCAAGGCCTTGCGCTTCTGGGACCCATCCCAACACTGCATCGTCGAGTCCCGCGATGCCCTCTTTTTCGAGGACCTGTTTCCCCGCGACCTCATCCGCTCCGGCTCATCCGTGTCCCTCACGTCGCGTGGGGGAGTGGTGAGTCCGTCCTCTGTCGTGTCGCTTCCGGGCGACACATCACTCCGTCCCCATGAGCCGGTAGCCCCGGTCACGGCCACTGGCCCCTCCGAGCCAGCTGACCCAGTCGCGTCGACTGGCCCCTCCGGGCCGGCAGCCCCAGTCGCGTCCGCCGGTCCCTCCGGGCCGGCAACCCCAGTCGCGTCCGCTGGCCACTCTGGGCATTCAGTCCCAATCGCGTCCGCTGGCCACTCCGAGCCAGCTGCCCCAATGGCGTCTACTGGTCCCTCCGGGCCGAAAGCCCCAGTCGCGTCCGCTGGCCCACCGGGGCCGGCAGCCCCAGTCGCTTCCGATGGCCCCTCCGGGCCGACGGCTCCAGTCGCGTCCGCTCGCCCCTCCGGGCAGGCAGCCCAAGTCGCGTCCGCTGGTCCCTCCGAGTCGGTAGCCCCAATCGCTTCCGATGGCCCCCCCCGGGCCGACGGCTCCAGTCGCGTCCGCTAGCCCCTCCGGGCCAGCAGCCCCAGTGGCATCCGCTTGCCCCTCCGGGCCAGCAGCCCCAGTCGCGTCCACTCGCCCCTCTGGGCCGGCAGCCCCAGCTGTGTCCGCTGGCCCCTCTGGCCCAGCAGCGCCTGTGGCGTCTACTGGCTTCTCCGGACCAGTAGCACTGTCCACCTCCGTCGGCCCGTCGGACTCAGCACCATCTTCTACCCGACCGCGCTACACACGTGGCCCAGGCGGCAGCCTCCGACCTCGGCCGACAGTGAGCGTGCAGACCGTCGCTCCCCGTTCCGTGGCGCCTCGACCCCCTGTGGCTCCACGTGTCTCCTCCACTCCCATGGTCGTGAGTGGGGACCCTGGCACAAAGGCTCTCGGCTTGACCACTTCTGTCATTATCGCAGACCTTCACCCGGGCTCTGCATTGGGGTATGCCATGCTTCATCACGAGCATCGGCATGCTGTTGTGGCTGCACTCGCACGCATCCCACCTGGGGCTCGTGATGCACATGCCCTCTCAGTCCGGTCCACAGCGCGCCCAGAGGACCCTTCCACCCTACGCGAGGCTCGAGCCTCCCCTGAGGCCGCACATTAGGATGCTGCCTGTGCCGAGGAGCTCACCGCTATCCAACAGCACCACGTGTATGACCTCGTCGACCTCCCTCCAGGTCAGAAGGCCATTGGTGCCAAGTGGGTCTTTTGGCGTAAGTGGAAGCCTGACGGATCCTTGGACAAGTACAAGGCCCGTCTCACAGCAAAGGGGTTTGCACAGGTCCCTGGGATCGATTAAGACCAGATCTTTGCCCTAGTTGGCCGGTTCTCCACTAGCCGGGCATTGTTCAGCCTGGTTGCCCAGCACGGGTGGGAGTTGCATCAGATGGACATGAGCAACGCATTCCTCCATGGCTCACTGGAGGGTGAGGAGCTCTACATGACGCAGCCCCGAGGCTTCGACGACGGCAGTGGGAGAGTTTGGCGGCTGCGGAAGGCCCTCTATGGCCTGAAGCAATCGCCTCGGTGCTAGAACCAGGAGATCAGCAGTACGCTTCTCCGTGGCGGCCTCCAGCGCAGCACCGCTGACCCCGCACTGTTCATCAGACCGCGAGGTCAGACCTTCGTCGCGGTTCTGGTCTACATCGACGGTCTCCTCATTGCGTCGCCAGACGCGACAGCCATCCAGCACATCAAGGACCTACTGCACGCCGCCTACCACATGAAGGATCTCGGGTCTACCCGAGTCTTCCTGGGCATGGAGCTCGAGCGTGATCGCTCTCAGGGCATCCTGCATGTCCACAAGGCTGCGTATGTGCAGACCCTGTCCACTCGCTTCGCCGAGGACTTGCCCCTTGTGCCTAGTGCATCCTCACCCATGTCACCCGATGGCCAGGTGAAGTTGAAGAGTCATGACCCAGTTGTTGTGGGGGAGCCAGTTGATGTGACCACGTATCTGCAGGTCATTGGGTCACTGATGTTCCTGGCGACGACGACGCATCTAGACATCGCGTTCGTCGTTAACCTCCTGGCCTAGTTCTCTCAAGAGCCGCGTCACCTCGACTTTGAGGCCGCGATCCGAGTACTACGCTATGTCGTCTCGACCCCTCGGCGAGGCCTCATGTTCCGTTGTCAGCCGTCCGTCGTTGCAGTGGGTTACACCGACAGTGACTGGGCCGGCAGTCCAGACGGTAAGAGTCGCACTGGTTGGATCTTTCTGGTCGGGGGCATAGCTGTGTCCTGGCGTAGTGGAAAGCAGGGGTGCATTTCACGCAGCACTACTGAGGCTGAGTACGTGGCCCTTGGCTCAAGCGCGTGTGAGAGTGTGTGGTTGCGTTGTCTGTTGTCCGAGTTGCGTCAGTCTGTCGCATCCATCACCTTGCATTGTGACAATGAGAGTGCCATGGCCATCGCAGACAATGACGGTGTGCATCACACTCGCACAAAGCACATCAATGTTGAATATCATTATGTGCGTTGGTTGTTGCACAACGGCAGGATCAGCATCGTGTGGTTTGAGACAGCACGGCAGCTAGCTGACTTCCTGACCAAGGCACTGAAGCGGGACTCGTTTAAGAAGGCTGTGAGTTCACTCGGCCAGCGTCCGTGACTTACTTTCTTTGTCTCTGCCTGCACTTCTGCGTGTCCTGGGGGGGTCTGTGTGTTGACCGTATCTCTGTCCACCCATGTGCACTACGCCTGTGAGTCATGGGGGAGTGTTGGTTTTTGTGCTCATTGTGCTCTGTTGTGTCCTCCCGGCTTGTGTACATCGGCGTGCAGATGACTGATGGCAGGACTCGATGCTGATGGAGTGTCATCCGGTGGAGCCGACGCACGCTGAGGTCGTCTCGCAGTTTGCTACAGCCCCCTCTCTCCGGCAACGTGTTCAGCTCCATCGGCAGGCCTCCTCGGCGGTCGCGCTGCCGGCAGTCACTGCCACCGCACTCACTGCCTGCATGCATCCAGCGCGTACTGTCGTGCCTGCGTCGTCATGCGCTGCCTAGGGTCCCAGTTGCATGTTGCATGGCTCTGTTTGGCAGCATAAACCATCGTAGTAGCACCAACACCCACGGCTGCAGCAGCTGGTGCTCACGTCAGCGGCCATCCGCTGATGTCACTACTGACGTCACTACTGACGTCATCAACAGAGAAAGAAAAAAAAACACCGGGGGAGAAAACAGTGGCACTGCACACACGCAGTTCCCTCTGCTGACGTGAGCCATCCTCGGTTGACGTCACTGCTGACATCAGTAGCACACAAAACACAGAAAAAAAAAAAAACACCGGGGGAGAAAACAGTGGCACTGCACACACGCAGTTCCCTCTGCTGACGTGAGCCATCCTCGGTTGACGTCACTGCTGACATCAGTAGCACACAAAACACAGAAAAAAAAAAAAACAAAAGGGGACGAGAGGCACCTTTAACAACCATGACCAACAGCCCCTCTCACGCGGGGTCCTCCTCCGTTGGTGGAGGGATCCCTAGCCCCCCTTTTGTGCAGCAGCTGCAACAGTTGTAGGAGCAGCAGTAGCAGCAACAACAGCAGCAGCAGCAGCCGCAGCAACCCCAGCAGCCGCAGCCGCAGCCACAGCAGCAGCAGCAGCAGCAACAGCATTAGCAGCAGCAGCAGCACCACCACCACCAGCAGCAGCAGCAGCAGTAGCAGCAGTTGTCCTCTGGCATCAACAGTGGCATCCCTGACCCACTCGCCGCTCTTCAGCTACAGCATGCCGCCTTGATGCAGAGGCAGCAGCAGCAATAGCAGCAGCTGTAGCAGCAGATGTCCTCTGGCATCGGCGGCGGCGTCTCTGACCCCCTTGTCGCTCTTCAGCTACAGCTCACCGCCTTGACGTAGAAGCTTGCGGCGCTGCAGCCATCAGCTTCCCACACTGCTACCGGTGCGCTGCCATCCTTCATCCCTCCAGGGCACGCCAGCCCAGCTGTGTCCGCTGCCACGCACTACCTAGCGCAGCAGCAGACTTAGCGCCAGCGGAAAACGGTGACCTCCGTCCTTGGCCCCACTCTGGGCGCCGGCCGCAGGCAGAAAGACTTTGAGACACCGCCGCCGCCGCTTAAGGCTGGCGAGCAGTTCCGGAGCTGGGAGCTCAGCTTCCGGATCTGGGCGCAAGGGGAGGGCCTATGGGTGTACTACACCCACCCCTATGACTCCACCCAGGCCGACCAGCTGTATGACGCTGGTCGCGCCGTCCGTGCCCTCGTCCCAGTCGTCCCTCCGGATTCCCGCCTGGCACTGGAGCCTTTCCTCGGCGACTTCACCACTGGCGCCACACCGGACCCTGCATCCGCATGGCACATCCTCACTCGGCCTCATCGCCTGTCCAGCGACGCTGAGATCAGCCGTCTGCTCCGGGAGTTCAACTCCCTGCGCATGGGGGAGACCGAGACGGTCACTGCCTACTGGCAGCGGGCGGAGGACATCCTGCGTCGTCTCGGCACATCTGCTCCACCCCCTCTGTCCGCGCTCCTCACCATCAAGCGCGGCGCCACCAGCGCGTACGCGGACGTCTTCGTCCACTACCCCCAGGACATCCTCTCCACCATGGCGACTCAGGGCACCCTCATGCCCTGGGCATACGAGCTCTTCCTCCGCATTGAGGAAGCTCGCCAAGAGTCCAAACTCCATCGCACGGAGGCTCTCGCCTCCGTGGCCATCACCTCCCCCGCCACAGCTACATCCGCCAGCTCCTCCGCCAGCTCCTCCGCCAGCGCTTTGCCGACGAGGAGAGGAAGCGTCGGAGCAAGAAGGGCAAGGGTCAGCAGCAGCAGCAGCAGCCGTCGACCGGGTCTGGCAGTGGTGGCTCTGCCTGCCACAACTGTGGCCAGCCTGGGCACGGGTGGCACACGTGCCCGCTGCCGACGGACGAGGCGCATGTCATCGCCACCATGCGTCGCCAGCGGGAGCGCCGTCTCGCCTCTGCCTCCGTCGCTGTCGCCAGCTTTGACGCCTCGACCTCGTCCATCGGCTCCACCACCCCGGTCACCTCGCCAGTCCCGCAAACACCGACTCCGCAGCCGTCGGCGCCTCCGCTCCCTTCGGCGGTTCCGTCCTCCTCCTACCCGGGCTCCGGCGCCGTCACTCCGCACTCCGTCTACACTCCCGGGCCCTCCTCCCGTGAGCATCAGCTGGAGCAGTTTATCGCGCTCCAGCTCGGCTTGCCTCACCCTCCTCCCCAGGGAAGTGCGAGTTGCGTCACCTCCTCCTCTCCTGTCCAGCCCTGCATGACTGAGATTGAGCTACGGTCGTGTCCAGTTTCCTCGTCTGTCTCGTCGTCGCCCGTGGCCTCCTCCGCCTCTCTTCTTGATGATGTTGCCTGGCTTGACGATTGGCAGTCTCGTTTCGCGCCTCCGTCCACCGCGTCCGCGTCCCTCGCCTGCTGCCATGTGACCGTTAGCGATCTAGCGACCCCGGTCCAGGACCCTGAAGAGACTTGGATCATCGACTCCGGGGCCACGCATCACATGACGGCCTCTCGTGAGGCCTTCAGTATGCTCGGTCCTGTCGGCGATGTCTCCGGTGTCCGACGGGCTCCAGACAGGTGTTGCCTGTCCGTGGTGTTGGCATCGTTCGTTTTCGTGGTCCTGCCGGTGACGTCTTTCTGACCGATGTCCTCTTTGTCCCTGGTCTCGAGCTCAGCCTCCTGTCCGTGACTGCCCTTGACCGCATGAGCATGGATGTTGTGCACTCGCGTGGTGTTGGCACTGTGTCGTTGCGTCCGTCTGGTCTTATCGTCGTGCACGCCACCGCCCGTGGCAACCTGTGGCATGTTCCTCGTCTCTCCTCTTCTTCTCCCGTCTCCTCCTCGTCGGCCGCCATAGGCCATGTGCTCGTCACCAATACGCTTTCTCCTCAGCACACCCGCCTCTTGCACCGCCGCCTCTGCCACGTCCACTCTGCCGCTGTGGACAGCATGCTTCGCACCCAGCCTGCCTCGGGCCTTAACCCGGAGACTTTCCCTCTCCCGTGCCCCACTGAGTGCATTGACTGCGCTCAGGGGAAGATGCACCGGTCCACGTACCCCTTGTCTGCCTCCCGTGCATCTGCCCCTCTCGACCTTGTCCATTCGGATGTCATGGGCCCTCTCCCCACCGAGTCGGTCGGCGAGCATGGCCGCTATGTTCTCACCCTCACGGACGACTACTCTCGCTATCGCTAGGTCTTCTGTCTTAGGCAGAAGAGCGATGTCGCCCGGGCCATCCAAGACTCGCTTGTCCTCGTAGAGCGCGCGTGTGGCCGCTCCCTTCGCCGCTTTCACTCCGATCGCGGTGGCGAGTACATGGGTGAGGCCACGACTTTCCTCGCCTCCCGCGGGATCCACCACGAGACATCGGCGCCCTACACACCCGCCCAGAACGGTGTCTCCGAGTTGTGGAACCGGACCATGGCCGACGCCGTCCGCACCATGCGTGTCGAGTCCAGTCTCTCCGAGGACTTCTACTTTGAAGCCATGGCCTACATGACCTGGGTCTAGAACGGGATTCCCCACGGTCCCCTTCCCCATCAGTCTAAGCCGTACTAGCATTGGTGCGGTCAGCGCGCTGACCTCCGTCTCGCTCGCGTCTGGGGTTGTGTCGCCATTGTCTGGCTGCCCGCCCTGCAGCAGGGCGGCAAGCTCGCCCCTCGCGGCCGTCCCTGCACCTTCCTCGGTGTCTCTCGTCAGTCCAAGGCCTGGCGCTTCTGGGACCCCTCCCGGCACTGCATCGTCGAGTCCCGGGATGCCCTCTTCTTCGAGGACCTGTTTCCTCGCGACCTCATTCGCTCCGGCTTGTCTGTGTCTATCCCGTCGCGTGGGGTAGTGGTGAGTCCGTCCTCCGTCCTACCGCGTCCGGGTGACACATTCTTCGGTCCCTCTGAGCCGGCTGCCCCAGTCGCGTCCGCTGGTCCCTCCAGGCCGGCTGCCCCAGTCGCGTCCGCTGGTCCCTCCGGGCCAGCTTCCCCAGTCGCGTCCGCTGGTCCCTCCGGGCCAGCTGCCCCAGTCGCGTCTGCTGATCCCTCCGGGCCAGCTGCCCCAGTCGCGTCCGCTGGTCCCTCCGGGCCAGCTTCCCCAGTCGCGTCCGCTGGTCCCTCCGGGCCAGCTGCCCCAGTCGCGTCTGCTGATCCCTCCGGGCCAGCTGCCCCAGTCGCGTCCGCTGGTCCCTCCGGGCTAGCTTCCCCAGCCGCGTCCGCTGGTCCCTCCGGGCCAGCTTCCCCAGTCGAGTCCGCTGGTCCCTCCGGGCCAGCTGCCCCAGCCGCGTCCGCTGTTCCCTCCAGGCCAGCTGCCCCAGTCGCGTCAGCTGGTCCCTCCGAGCGAGCTGCCCCAGCCACGTCCGCTGGTCCCTCTGGGCCAGCTGCCCCAGTTGCGTTCGCTGGTCACTCCGGGCCAGTTGCCCCAGTCGCGTCTGCTGGTCCCTCCGGGCCGGCAGCCCCCGTCGTGTCCGCTGATCTCTCCGGGCCGACAGCCCCAGTCGCCTCCACTGGCCCATCAGACTCAGCGCCGTGGCATGCCTTGCCACGCTACAGACGTGGCCCCGGCGGCAGCCTCCGACCCAGGCCGTCGGTGAGCGTGCAGACCGTCGCACCGCGCTTGGTAGCGCCTCGACCCCCCGTGGCTCCACGTGCCTCCTCCACTCCCACGGTCGTGAGTGGGGACCCTGGCACCAAGGCCCTAGGCCTGACCACATCGGCCATCATTGCAGATCTGCACCCCGGCTCCGCATCGGGCTACGCCATGCTCCATCACGAACATCGGCACGCTATCGTGGCTGCCCCGGCGCGCATCCCACCTGGGGCGTGAGAGGCACATGCTCTCTCAGTCCGCTCCACAACACGCCCGGAGGACCCAGCCACCTTACGCGAGGCACGAGCCTCTCCTGAGGCCGCACACTGGGACGCTGCCTGCGCCGATGAGCTCGCCGCTATCCGACAGCAACACGTGTACGACCTCGTCGACCTTCCTCCAGGTCGGAAGGCCATCGGTGCCAAGTGGGTCTTTCGGCGCAAGTGGAAACCCGACGGGTCCTTGGACAAGTACAAGGCCCGCCTCACTGCAAAGGGGTTTGCCCAGGTCCCTGGGGTCGACTATGACCAAATCTTTGCCCCAGTTGGCCGATTCTCCACCAGCCGGGCGCTCTTCAGCCTGGTCGCCCAGCACGGGTGGGAGCTTCATCAGATGGATGTGAGCAACGCTTTTCTCCATGGTTCACTGGAGGGTGAGGAGTTTTACATGGTGCAGCCACCAGGCTTCGACGATGGCACCGGGAGAGTGTGGTGACTGCGTAAGGCCCTCTATGGCCTGAAGCAGTCGCCTCGGTGCTGGAACTAGGAGATCAGCAGCACGCTCCTTTGTGGTGGGCTCCAGCACAGCACCGCGGACCCTGCACTGTTTGTCAGTCCGCGAGGCCAGACCTTCGCTACTGTTCTGGTGTACGTCGACGACCTCCTCATTGTGTCGCCAGACACGGCCGCCATCCAGCGCGTCAAGGACTTGCTACACGCCACCTACCAGATGAAGGATCTCGGGTCTGCTTGAGTCTTCCTGGGCATGGAGCTCGAGCATGATCGCTCCCACGGCATCCTCCATGTCTATCAGGCTGCTTATGTGCAGACTCTATCCACTCGCTTCGCCGAGGACCTGCCACTCGTGCCGAGCACATCCTCACCCACGTCGCCCGATGGCCAGGTGAAGGTGAAGAGTCCTGACCCAGCTGTTGTGGGGGAGCCAGTTGACGTGACCACGTACCTCCGAGTCATCGGGTCACTGATGTTCCTGGCGACGACGACGCGTCCAGAAATCGCGTTCGCCGTCAACCTCCTGGCCTAGTTTTCTCAGGAGCCGCGTCACCTCCACCACGAGGCCGCGATCCGAGTACTGCGCTATGTCATCTCGACTCCTCGGTGAGGTCTCATGTTCCGCCGTCAACCGTCTGTTGTCGTAGTGGACTACACCGACAGCGACTGGACCGGCAGTCCAGACAGTAAGAGTCTCACAGGCTGGATCTTTCTGATTGGCGGCACGGCTGTGTCCTGGCGTAGTGGCAAGAAGGGGTGCATTGCACGCAGCACTGCTCAGGCTAAGTACGTTGCTCTTGGATCAGGCGCGTGTGAGAGTGTGTGGTTGCATCGTCTGTTGTCCGAGTTGCGTCAGTCCGTCCCATCCATCACGTTGCATTGTGACAATGAGAGTGACATGGCCATCGCCGACAATGACGGCGTGCATCATACACGCACAAAGCACATCAACGTTGAGTATCACTATGTGCGTTCATTGTTGCATGACGGCAGCATCAGCATCGTGTGGGTTGAGACAGCACGGCAGTAGGCTGACTTCCTGACCAAGGCACTGAAGCGCGACTCGTTCAAGAAGGTTGTGAGTTCGGTCGGCGTACGACCGTGAGTGGCTCTCTCTTTATCTCTGCCTACGTCTTTGCATGCCCTGGGGGAGTCTGGATGTTGACCATGTCCTTGTCCGCCCATGTGCACTACGCCTGTGAGTCATGGGGGAGTGTTGGTTTTTGCGCATCTCTCATTGTGCTCTGTTGTGTCCTCCCGGCTTGTGTACATCGGCGTGCAGATGACTGACGGCGAGACTCGACGCTGATGGAGTGTCATCCGGTGGAGCCGACGCACGCTGAGGTCTTCTCGCAGTTTGCTGGAGCCTCCTCTCTCCGGCGACGTGCTTAGCTCCATCGGTAGGCCTCCTCGGCGGTCGTGCTGCCGGCGGTCGCTGCCACCGCAGTTACTGTGTCCATGCGTCCAGCGCGTCCCATCGCGTCTGCGTCGTCATGCTCTGCCTAGGATGTTTGTTGCATGTTGCATGGCCCTGTTCGGCATCATAGACCATCGTAGGCACTGCCTGGGTTCGGGCAGCCGTAACTCCTTGATACCATTTTTCTAGCTGTTTCTGACCACACGACTATGTTCGCAGCGTCGGTATCATGGTATGGTCCAGTTTTCAGGCAAACCGGATGACGCCTGGGTTTTGGGCTGTCGGCTGTCTGGTATGGCTCACCGAGAAAACCTGCCTGCCAGAAAATAGGTCTATTTCCTAATTGGCTGGTTAGCTGAGTAACAAGCTCTACAGAGCTGGGGGGGGGGGGGCCTAGAACTTGGAGGGGTCTCCCATTGTTGTTCATTCTTCATTGCTAATCAGTTACTTTCAGTTTCCAGCTGCTTTCTGGC
>SZWC01023698.1:8929-31071 GCA_023375785.1 Penium margaritaceum
GAGGGGGAGGCGAGGGGGGAGGGGGAGGGGGAGAGCTTGAAATCCTACACTAGTGCGGCGTGTTGAGGCTGTAGCAAACCTGGAGTAGGCATGGCCCCACGCTCGTTGCTTTGCACTGCTACCCCCTTCCGTTGCTCTGCGTCTGTGAGAGAGAAAACTATGCGCTGAGGAGTAAGCGCCAAAAAGGCAGACAACCCTGGAAAGAACTTATTAGCAACTGGGAATGAACAACAATGGGAGACCCTTCCAAGAACTAGCTCCCTCTCAGCTCTGTAGAGCTTGTTACTCAGTTCACCGGCCAATCAAGAAAATGGAACAATTCCCTTTTGGGCATAAATACACCGGTGCCCATCGTTTCGGTCGATAGATCCGGAGTGTCCATTGTCAAAAACAACCTAACGGCGGCGTCCATGGTCGAAACCGATGTGTCAGCGGTGTCCATAGTCGGAAACGAAATGACAGCGGTGCCCATGTTTCAAATGTGCGAGCGGAAAACAAATTACATGACAACTCTATCCACTATTTGCTCGAAGTATTCAGTTGTGAACAAAATGCATGTCTCAAGCAAACGTAGGATGCTGACAGGCTGTCATGACAGCCTGTCCTTGGTTTTGTCGTTTACCGTTCTGCGGTATGGAGTTCGTTCAAGCTAGAGCCATGCATGTTAACCGATTTCGTCGCGCTGTAGGCGACAATTACGCATCCCACGGAAGAGGAAACTGTGATTGCCAATGAATGGTCATCGAATGGACGTGGCCAGCGCCAATGAGATATTGTCCACGGTGGAGTCCTCTGATGCCGAGCACACCGTCCATGGACGTCTCTGGCTTGTGCCGACGTCCCCTCAGGGTCACGCGAACAGGTTCAACTACTAAACCTCTTGCTTTTACCGTTTCGCACCATGAACAGGTAGTAACTTGTGTTGTTAAGGTGCTTCCCCGTCAGTAAATTGCGCTAAGTTTACACGTACTGCCGGACTTTTACACATTGGATCGACATGGACAACGACGTCCGTCCAAATGGGCCGGCACATCATGGATGGGGTGCTCCCATAGCGGCTCCTGTGGTGGCTCATCGGGCATGGGTTGCACTGAAGGAGGAGTGGGAGCAGTATGTAGCATGTAACGTATAGTTGGGCCATGAAGTACCATCATGGGCCCTACCTCCTGTGACTCCGGAACATATGGTATGGAACTTGGGAGTGCCCATGCCGAAGAGTAGGCCGCCCAACTTTCTCGAGTCGTGGGAGCCGTGGACATGGACCGAGCCACCGAGTCCGTAGTGGCTACATCGCATGCTACCATTTTCTTTTTGTAGGCATAGCTGTCATATTTTCAAAGTGTTTAGGGTATACAGTGTACTTTCTACATGGCATCGGTATGGGCATTCGAGTATTAATTCGGGGATTGTTATGGGCACAGGTGTTTTAATCTTCAAAGGTTCTCGGTTTCAGTTTGTTCCAAAACATGATCGTCACAGTGCATTGGAAGTCTTCTTTTCCACAAAGTCTCCATCACATTGTTCCCGCTTAATAAATACATGCTGAATAATGTAGATTTCTATGGACATGGATGGATTATTTTGTTATTATAAAAGGATACAACTGTCTTTTATTGCATGGGTACTAGAAGTCCTCATTTTAATGGACATTATTGTCATGTTATGAAATATCTACATCTTTCTAGACAACCAGGAACAAGCATTACTATTCAAATCATTCTGCATCCAACCACTTTGTATGCAGGAAACTGCACAACCAGAGCCACTGACACACCTCACATCCACATCCCTGCCATCCCCGACATGGTGTTGAATCAAAGAAAATGTCCTCATCGACCTCATGTGGCTCGACCTCTTCGTCTTCTTCGTATTCTTCATTGTAGAAAACGTCTTCCCCGTGCTTTGTCATCTGATGATGCTTCACTTGTACAAGCATCCATTAGGGATCCATCATTGCACGTCACTGTACACTGGCACATGCCTACCCATCTCGTAGTTCTTGGCAGCCACAAGTAGGAATACACTGTCTGACACACCAATGTTGCACCCACTCCCGAGAGGAACACCATAGTCGAGTGAAGTGGATCACATGAAGTCATGTTTCAGGGTCGTTGTCTAAGTGCTCAGACGGAATAGACAGTTCATTGAAAGGGAATGAAATGACCATGTCAAAAGTGTGTTTGTAGACATTTTTGGTTTCTTCTTGTGAATGATTTTCAATACAAAGGGAAATCGGGAATCATTCATTGACAAGTATTCAGAAGTTCAGAAGCTGACAGGTATTCGGCAGTTCAACTCTAACTCAAACTGAGTAATCCAACACTGAATTATCCTAAACTACCATCCCAAGTACAACCCAACCTCACTACACACCCCCCCGAATCTACTCTAAGGCAGGAGTGCAATCCGGTGCCACTTGTACTCTGGCATGCACCTCCTCCACAAGCCCTGGTCTTCACTACGCTCTGCAAAGCAAACACAAGGAAAAGAGTAAGAGGGGTAAACACGATTTAGGACCATGTTTTGAAAACATGCATGAACATCAAGGGTGAAAATATGCATTAACATCAAGAGTTGCGGGAGTGCAAAGTAACAGAATGCAGGTTCCATCCTGTGACAAACTTACCAAACGCCCTAAGAACGGTTGATGTTGTCTACCTCCTTGTGGAATGTCATCCATACCTCCTCACGACCCTATGCATCACCATGATCGACCCCTTCATCCTCATTGGACACTGAGATGGGGTCGACTACCTCATCATGTGGGTTGACGCCTTGGTCTGCTTCCTCCTCCTCATCCCCCTCCTGTCCCTCCTCCTCCTGACCCCCCTCTTGCCCCTCCTCCCCATTCCCCTCCTACCCCTCCCCCTCCTTGTCCTCCTCCTCCTCCCCCTCCTCTTCCTCCTCCTCCCCCTCCTCGTCCTCCTCCTCCCCCTCCTCGTCTGACTCTGCCTCCTCTTCACCACGAGGAACCAGGCAGTGAAGCCTGCTCCATCTTTCCTTGGGGATGCCTAGCTCCCCATTACCACCCAGCAGGTAGTCCACAGCCTTTGGAGCCAAGCGGCGCATCTCAGCCAGGCAGGCATCCCAATCCTCCTGCGTCATCACTTGGGCCAGGTTCCATAACAGAGTGCACGACCTGCCCTGGCACCGGGACTGCACGTTCCGCATGAGGTGCCAGGTGTATTAGGTGTGAGTGGGTAGTATGGCCTCCACCGCGTTCGCCAAGTCCTTTTCACAATCTGAGATGATCGTGGTTCTAACATGTGCCACGGTTGGGTATGCTGCTGCAACAAGGTCGAAGAACCACGTCCAGTTACGCTCGTCCTCTCCAGAAACCAAAGCGTACGCCGCGAGCATGGCATTGTCGTTCGCGTCAAATAACTGCATGATCAAAATGACTTGCTTGTGCCCATTTTTAAGGTAGGTCTCATCCATGACGAGCACTCGCCGAGTGTACTCAAAACCTCGGCGGCAGGCTCCCAGTGCGAAAAACACCTGATCAAAAGTGCCAGTTTCCCTATCCTTCTCAGCATTCGCGATGGCCAACGGGTCCACCTTCAAGAGCTGACAAAACAACACACTTTGCACGCTTAGTGTGCAACTAGAAATAGAATTTTGGCAAAGCAAAAGACAAGGAAAAACAAGAGGAAAAAAAAAACAATACCTCAGCCACGTATCAAAGGAACATGCTCAATGATTCCTTCTTCTTGTCGTAGATCTCCTCCAGACATGCCTTTTTGCGTGGTATAGGGTGGCGTACTAGACTTTTGTGTTACCAACCTTCGTGATGATTTCCTGCAACGCCTTTGGTGTTGTCGACAGGTCCTTCGTGAGAGTGCTTTCGATGTGCCATGCAACCCACCGTGTTGAGCGCACAGGGTTACCCCGGCTGACCCTAGGGTCACAAAAATGGCCGTCCGTGAAGGAGGTAATGTTGAAAGAATTGGACCTCTTGCTGAAGGCTGCACAGATGATCCACGGGATTTTCTTGGTGATGTACTACTTGTAGCGCACCACAAAGCGTGTGCGGTCGCTCTTGAGCCACCTGAGCGACATGTGGTTGTCAACCGCATACTCTTCCACGGCAGCTTTGCATGTGGCCATGGTCTTGAAGGATGAGCCACCGGGGAATTCAACCGCAGACTTCCGCTTCTTGGGGGCAGCAGCGTGTGGGGTCGGACTGGCGATATTGGGAGAGGCAGCCTTCGCCATGGCGTCGGCTGCCCTGGCCTCATCGTCGGACCAGACGGGCAGGCCCTTGGTCGACTGCACTCGACCACCTATACGCGACATCCTGAGGAGAGCCACAGCTTCACGGCGTGTAGCACAGTCCACTGTAGTGCGACGTGCATCGTCGTCCTCATGAGGAGGAGACTGGCATGTCAAGCAAGGCTCATCGGTCACTTCGTTGTCCCTGTCGTCAGGTAGAAACCAAGATGAAGTGACAGCTCCACCACCTGTCTGGAGTGTGTTTCCCTCCATCAAGAAACAACATGGGCACCTCGTGCAGAAAACATGGCTCTATATACCCTGGGTACCCTCATTCGTCTCCCACGTGTATTCAAGCAGGCCCTCGTGAGGGCTTGCGACATCATCGATGACGAGCTGGACCACAATGGTGAGCAATTCAAGAACCCTCCATGACGTGCAAGCCTCACTACGGAAAACATATTTTCCAACCTTATGTACAACAGCAGCCTAGGGATGCACATGGTAGTCCTACATGATGGGAGGTACATGCGACTAAGGGAACCGGCAGAATTAGCAACGAGACAGGCTGTCAAAATCAGATTACACTACACGAAAAGAAAGGGATGCGTTCCACGCAAACTCATTTGCGATCCAGTAAACTTTGTGGATCCTACAATCAAATCACTTAGATGATGCAATCAGCTATATGGTGTACAGCGCGCAGCTACGAGCCAAATCCTTAGAATATCATGTCATAACCCCCTGAAGAAGGCGTCGGAACCGTATCATAACCACGTGAACTTCATTCCATATTACGCGTACATCGGCCGACGGTGTACTAGCAAGTCGTCTAATCATATATGTTTGAATCCCTGTCAAGTGTGCCCATGATGGACACTAACCGAGGGCACAGCTGTCATTTAGTTTTCGACTATGGGCACTGATGTCATTTTTTTCCGACTATGGACACCGTCACACATCGGTTTCAACTATTGACACCGCCGTCAGTTCGTTTCCGACCGTGGACACCGCTGATTTATCGACCGAAATGATGGGTGTATTACTTTAGCGTCCTTCCCTTTTATCCACATTTTGAGCGTCAACCTTCTTGATTACCTACTTTTCTCGTGAAATGTACCAATTACCCACTGGTTTTCATAATTGACCACCTTGTCCACAAAACACGAATACCGACAACCGTGACGGCGGTGTCCAATTCTGAAAAATCATGACTAGAATTGCGGTATTGTATACATGTTCTTGGAACAGTGGGTATTATAGAAATCATGTTTTAGGATTCTATGGATTCATCACAATTTTTGTTTTATTGTTATCTACGTGGGATGCGATGGCAAGTACAACAGCACAAGTGTAATTTTTGCATTTTTCCAATGTATTGAAGCATATGGTCGCCTTTTGCAGCTGGTTTTGACCCGGGTACTTGTTTGGAATTTTCCGGTCAATGTCTTCACCATAACGTGCCAGTTTTGCATCGTTGAGCCTGTTATTGCATTCAGCTGGTGGGGTTCGCCTGCCGACACGGGCAGCCGTGCTTGAGTAAGGTCAAGTGATGGTCCACTCATTATTTTGCACACTTCGCGGAAAAAGAATACTACACGTTGCAAATCGCACGCGGCATCGCACGCAGGAATGATGGAACCGAGGCCGACGTCGTCGGCCACCATTGTTTTGAGTGTTGACAGCTAGCGTTTAGCAAGGTCTTGTTTCTGTCGTTGAAGCAATTTAGCTCGCAAAGTAACTTTCTTAGCTGATACTTAAGACATTAGATTGTCCTATTGGACGGCATTTCTTCAACCTTACCATTTTTTATTTAATCACTTAACGTATCGTACATAGTAGGATGTAGTATTTCTCCGTACTAATATTCCAGAATATGATTCGTACATGAGTATTGCAGATATCAATGATACAAACACATGTCTCTTTGCAAACATGCTTAGTCGTGGTAAGTAAGATCGTACAATCGAACAGCTCAAGATTATTCTCAATTTTTTTATGGCTTAATTGGCACGGATTTGCTTGCAATGATTGACCTCTTTTGAAAAAAAATCAGAGGACGACTTCATCGACCTTGTTGGAACGATGTGTAAATGAAGGAGTGTAAGAATTTTTAAAGGAGTCAGATAATAGGTCCTCAATAGCCAATGTCACTTGTGACATGGATTATGCGGGGCCCATTCTGCAGGATTTGTGATGTCTAGGAGCACGAGCCTTGGACATCCGGTTGTCACGCTTAGTGACGAGCGGACGTCCAAAGTGGGTATCAGAATCACCTTGTATAAAGTGGGTAAAGGGTGTATCTTTTTTTATCTGAGGACATACTGCGTACCAATTAAAATCAATGGGGAGAACGGAAACACCCTGCCAAAAAGTGGGTATACTAGTCTTCTTCTCCTACATCTAGCTACTACGTAAACAAAACATTTCAACTGTGCGTAACCTGTGCAAAACTTTTCCACATGGTGGGGAAAAAGGAATCCCCCCCATCAGAAGAAAATGACCTCTTTTGGGGAGGCATGGTTTTCTCGGTGAGCCCTGAAAGATAGCCGGCAGTCTAAAACCTAGTCGTCGTCCGTTTTCCTTAGAAAATGGGCCACACCAACATACCCACGCTGCAAACACAGTCGTGCGGTCAGAATCGTCTAGCAAAAAAGCAACATGGAGTTATGGCTACCTAAACCCGGGCAGCGTCTAGGCTAGTCCTCGGTTGCAACAGTGTCCGAACAACCTGAAATTTGGACCCTAAGCAGAACATGATGCTGCACTTGCGACCGTGTAGACAGATTTGGCACAAGACGCGAGAAGACAGTATCTCCCGTGGCAGTGACTGCCAGCGACGTGACTACTGAGGAGGCCTGCCGATGGAGCTGAGCACGTCATGCGTCCGAGGGAAGAGGCTCTGGCAAAATCTGTGCAGACCTCAGCGTGCGTCGGCTCTATCGGATGATACTCTAGCAGCGTCCCGTCTCGCTGTAAGCCATCTACACCCCAATGTACACAAACCGGGAGGACACAACAGAGCAAAATGAGAGATGCACGAAAACCAACACTCCTCCATGTCTCACAGGCAGCGAGCACATCCACCAAGCAGGCAAGATTCCAACAGGACAAGCAATATGTTAGCAGGGATAGAGAGGGCAACTCATGGACGCACACCGACTGCACTCACAGCCTTCTTGAACAAGTCGCGGTTTAATGCCTTGGTCAAGAATTCAGCCAAATGCCATGGCGTCTCAGCCCACACAATGCTCATGCTACCGTCGTGCAACAATGAACGTAAACAGTGATACTCATCATTGATGTCATTTGTGGGCGTATGATGCACATCGTCATTGCCGGCGATGGCCATGTTACTCTCATTGTCATAGTTCAATGTGATGGACGCAACAAACTGACGCAACTTGGATAACAAAGAACACAACCACACCCTCTCACACGCACCTGAACCAAGAGCCACATACTCGGCCTCAGTAGTGCCGCGTGTAATGCAGCCTTGCTTGCCACTGCGTCAGGACACTGTCGTGCCGCTTGTAAGGAAGATCCAGCCTGTGCGGCTCTTGCTGTTCGGGTTGCCAACAAAGTCACTATTAGTGTAGCCCACTACGACAACGGACGGCTGCTGACGTTACATGAGGCCTCGTCGTGCAGTCGAGACAACATAGCGCAGCACGCCGATGGCGACCTCGAAATGGGGTTGACACGGATTCTGGGAAAACTGGGCTAGGAGGTTAACAGCAAACACAATTTCTGGTCGCGTTGTCGTTGCTAGGAACATCATTGACTCGATGACTCTCATCACCTGGCTCCACCACAACCACTGGGTCGAGGCTCTTCAGTTTTCCGTGGCCATCGGGGGACATGGGTGAGGATGCGCTCGGCACGATGGGCAGGGCATCGACGAAGCAAGCGGATAGGGTCTAGATGTAGGCGGCCAGGTGGATGTGCAAGATGTCCTAGGAGCGGTCATGCTCCAATCCCATGCCCAGGAGCACTCGGGCAGGCCCAAGGTCCTTTATCTGGTAGATGGAATGCAACAGTTCCTTCACGCACTGGATGGCAGTTGCATCCGATGACCCAATGAGGAGGTCGTCAACGTAGACCAGGACAGTGACAAAGGGCTCGCCTCTCGGGCTGATGAACATTGCAAGGTCTGCACTGTTGCGAAGCAAGCCACCACTGAGAAGCGGTGTTTGATCTCCTGGTTCCACTAGCGAGGCAGCTGCTTCAAGCCATAGATGGATTTTTGTAGTCGCCAGACCCTGCCAGTGCCGTCGTGAAAGCCTGGGGGCTACACCATGTAGAGTTAATTGCCTTCAACTGACCCATAGAGAAAGGCGTCACTGATGTCCATTTCATGCAGCTCCCACCACTGCTGGGAAACCAGACCGAACAACACCCAACTGGTGGAGAACCGTCCGACCAAAGCGAATATCTGGTTGTACTCCAGGGACTTGAGCAAACCCCTTGGCCGTAAGATGGGTCTTGTACCTGTCCAGGGATCCGTCGGGCTTCCACTTGCGCCTGAGGACCCACTTGGCACCGATGACCTTTTGTCCGGGGCAAAGATCGACGAGCTCGTAGACCTGATGTTGCCGTATGGTGGCAAGCTTGTCGGCACATGCAACCTCCCAGTGTGCGACCTCAGGAGAAGCCCGAGCCTCACGTAGGGTGGCTGGGTCCTCCGGGCGTACCGTGGGACAGATAATAAAGGCATGTGCATCCCAAGCCCCAGGTGGTATGCTCGTTAGCTTGGCCATGACGGTGTGTCAGTGCTCGCGATGGAGCATGGTGTAGCCAAGTGCAGATCCCCGGTGGAGATCTCCAATGACAGCCAATGTGTAAAAGCCAATGGCCTTGGGGCTAGGGTCCCTACTCATGAGTGTGGGAGTGCATCTGTCGGACGGTGAGGAGTCTCGTGGGGTGACAGGCAGTCGTGGGGCGAGAGGGTGCGGGACGGCCGCCTGTGTGCTCACTCATGGCATGGGTCGGAGGCTCCAGCCCGGGCCATGTGTGTAGCGTGGCCGGGCGGTGGGCGGAAGAGAGGTAGCGGCTAGAAGTGAGTCAATTAGTGTCTCGAGCGCATCCGGGAACGGCAAATCTGTAGATGGTCCAATCGACGCAGACGGGGCCGTCGGTCCCATCCAAGAGGAGTCAGCGGATGTGGAGGGGCTGATAGACATGGACGGGGTGGCCAGCTCTGAGGGACCAGCGGATGCACACGGGGCAGCTGGCCCGGAGGGGCTAGCACACACGGTCGGGGCGGCTAGCGCTGAGGGAGCAGTGGATGCAAACGAGGCGGCTGGCCCAGAGGAGCTAGAAGACACGGACGAGGTGGCTGGCCGTGAGGGACCAGCAAACGCAGACACGGCGGTTGGCCCGGAGGGGCTAGCAAACACAGACAAGGCGGCTGGCCTTGAGGGACCATCGGAGGCAAGCGATGTTTTTCCTGGAAGCGGTAGGACAGAGGACAAACTCACCACTCCCACATGCGTGTGGAGGGACATTGATGAGCTAGAGTGAACGAGGTCACGAGGACAAAGCTCCTCGAAGAAGAGGACATCCCGAGACCTGATCATGCACTACACAGAGGGATCCTAGAAGCACCCGGCTTTTGATTGATGCGAAACGCTAGGAAAGGTGCAGGGACTCACTCGGGGGACAACCTTGCTGCCCTGCTGTGGGACGGGCAGCCGCACGATGGCCACGCATCCCCAGACGTGAGCCAGGTGGAGGTCGACTCGTTGGCCACACCAACGCTAGTACGGTGTGGACTGGCGGGGAAGGGGTTCGTGGGGAATCTGGATCCAGACCCACGTCATGGAGGCCATGGCTTTGAAGTAGAAACCATCGGAGAGACTGGATTTGACCCGCATGGTACGCACGGTGTCAGCCATGGTGCGGTTCTATCGCTTGGAGACAGCATTCTGGGCGGTTGTGTAAGGTGCCAATGTCTCATGACGGATCCTACAAGAGGTAAGGAAGGTCGTGGTTTTGCCCATGAATTTACCGCCGCGATCAGAGCAAAAGCGGCAAAGGGGGCGACCGCACTCACGTTTCACATTAACGAGCAAGTCGCAAATGGTGGGAGCAACGTCTCTCTTCTGCCAAAGGCAGACGACCCAACGGCAGCGAGAGAAGTCATTTTTGAGGGTGATGACATAGCATCCATACTACCTGAGAGACTCAGTGGGAAGAGGGCCCATAACATCGGAGTGGACAAGGTCTAGGGGGGCGGACACATTATAGGCAGACGAGGTAAGTTTAGCAGTGCATCTTCCCTTGGACGAAGTCAATGTACTCAGTGGGACAAGGCACGAGGAAGGAAGCAAGGTCAAGGCCCATGGCCGGCTCGGGTGTAGATCATGCTATTGATTGGGGCCGAGTGGACGTGGTAAAGGCGCCAATGGAGAAGGCGGGTGTGCTGCAGGGAGAGCGCGGTGGTGACAAACATGTGGCCGGTGTTTACTGATAGGGAGCACAGACGAGGGATGTGCCACAGGTTGCCACGAGCGGTGGCGTGGAGGACGACACGACCAGAAAATGCAACAACATAGTGCCAACAACATGCGAGTGCAAGACATCCATGCTCATGCGGTCGAGGGCAGTGACGGACAGGAGGCTGAGCTCAAGACCAAGAACGAAGAGGATATCGGTCAAGAAGACATCCCCAGTGGGACCACGGAAGCGAACAACGCCGACACTACGGACAGGTAACAGCCAGCCAGTGCACGTTCGAACACTAGATACATCAACAATGGGACAAAGGACACTGAACGCCTTAGGTGAGGCTGTCATGTGATGTGTAGCCCTTGGGTCGATGATCAAGGTCTAGACCGGATCCTGGACTGGCGTCGCCAGGTCACTAACCAACACAAGGCAGTGAGCGAGTGACGCGAACGCGATGGATGAGGGAAAAAACCAAGACTGTCAGTCATCCAACCATTCGACGTCATCAGAAAGAGGAGCACGAGGAGAGGACACGAGAGATGACGGGACGGATGAGGATCCAGGACATGACCGCAACTTAGTCTTTGTCATGCAGGATAGGACAGGGGAACACGCAGTCATGCAACTCACACTTCCCTGGGGAGGAGGGTGAGGCAGTCTGAGCTGGAGCGCGATGAACTACTCCAATTGGCGCTCACGAGTGGAGGGTCCGAGGGAGTAGACCGACTGCAGCGTGACAATGCCTGAGCCCGAGAGGGAGGAGGGATGCACTCATGACGGAGGGAGGGGCATCGACGGCTGCGCATGGTGTTGTTGCAGGGCTGGTGAAGGCAGGGCACGTGCGAGCGTCGTAAGGGTAGAATTGCCAGGTGAGGTGGATGTAGCAAGGGCAGCAACGGCTACGACAACGGCAGCGAGGCAACGCTCATGCTGGCGATGCATGGTGGCGATGACTCGCGTCTCGTCAGTCAAGAGCAGGCACGTGTACCACCCGTATCCTTGCTTGCCGAAGTTGTGGCAGACCGAGCCGCCCCCACTGGCACCGGTTCTCTGCTGTAGCGGGCCCTTGCTCATCTTGCTCCTATTCCTCTTCTTCCCAGGGGAAGAGGAATATGTGCAGGCAGCTGATGTGGGAGCGGCGACTTCCACAGAGGACATGGCACAGAAGGCGACGGTCTTAAAGTGCTGAATGCATGACTCCAGGCGAGCCTTCACACTTTGAGGAAGAGCTCGTACGCCCAGGGCATGAGGGCTCCTTGGACCGCCATCGTAGCGAGAACGTCCTGAATGTAGTGGACAAAGTCGTTTGCAAACTGGTTGGTAGTGCCATGCTTGATGGTGAGAAGCGCCATCAATGAGGGTGGAGCAGCGTCGCCAAGGTCTCTGAGGATGTCCTTTGCCCGCTGCCAGTAGGTGGTGATCAACTCCGTCACCTCCAAGTTGAGGGAATTAAACTCCGAGAGCAGGCGGCTGGTTTCAACCTCACCAGAGAGGCGATGAGGATGCGTCAAGACGTGCCATGCGGCCGTAGGGTCCGGAGTTCTCCTGATGGTGAAACCCCCGAGGAAGGGTTTGAGGGCAAGACGGGCATATGATCGGACGACCAGGATGAGAGCGCGACCGGCGTGACCGGCGTCATACGGTTGGTTGGCATGGTTGGGCTCGTACCGCGGGATGTATTACGACCAAAGGCCCTCCCCCTAAGCCCAAATCCAGAAGCTGAGCTCCCAGCTCCGAAACTAGTCGCCGGTCTGGAGCTGTGGTGGCGGGGACTTAAAGTCCTTGGGCCTACGGCGAGTGGGACCAATGACCAATGCTAGAATCTGCTGCTGGCGCTGGGTCTGTTCATGTGCCAGGTATCATGTGGCGTCACAGACAACAGGTTTGGCGTGACCGGGAGGGTGGAAGGGAGGCGGAGCACTTCCATGGCTTTGCGGTGAGGGCGGCTGTAGCGCTGCAAGCGTCTGTGTCAGCTCGATGAGCTATTAGAAAATGGTGGCCAGCAAGTCCGGGAGCATGGTGCTACTATTGGCGATGATGCTCGCACGCTGCTGCTGCTGTTGTTGCTGCTACTGTTGCTACTTTTATTGTGGTTGTGGCTGATGTAGTGGCTGCTGCAATGGCGGCTGTTGCTGGTGCTGCTATTGTTGTGAAAGTAGTTGTTGTTGTTGTATATGTTGTTGGTGCTGCTACTGCTACTACGATTGCTAATGCTCCTGCTAATGGAAAGGTTGTTGCTGCTACGCGGCTGCATGGATGTTACTACTATTGTTGTTGCGTGGTTACAGCTGCTGTTACGTCTCTTGTTGTGGTTGTTGGTGTAGTGCTACGCAACTCTGGGTGCGCAGTTGTGGCGACTCCTGTAGTTGTTGTCGTATAGCTACTACTACTGAGGCTGTGGACACATGTTTGTAGCACCAATCTGCAGTAGAGATGTGCTCATATCTATAGTTTACATCTGATGTTGCTGCTGCTACGACTATGCTGCTGCCGGAGTAGAGGGCAGAGGGGAACAGACAGGAAACATTCCTCGTCCATGGCGCCGTTGCCGCATGCATCATTGCCGTCACGACGTTGCGTGTCATGTTGCCCGTCCGCCAATGCCACCGTTGTCGCGGGGTTAGTGTTGCCAAAAAAACTTGGTAGCATTTCCCCCGCATCAGGAGCATTTTGACGACGCCACCCGACAGGGCTAACTCTGCCAAGAAAAAATGTGATGGGTTTCTCCTACACGAGCGTATTTCTGGGTCTTCTTGTGTTGAGTGGGACCTGTACGCCTCGCTGATGCTAAGCTCTGCTGCTTCTGCTGCGCACTGGCTTTGTTACCAAGCTGGAAAGCCTAGACTAGTGTGGCGTGTTGAGGCTTCAGCATAGCTGGAGTAGGCATGGCCCCACGCCTGTTGCTTTCTAATCCTGCCCCCTTCCGTTTTTGTGAGTCTCTGAGAGAGAAAATTGCGAGTTAAGGAGTTAGCGCCTGAAAGGTAGACAAAGCTTGAAAGAACTAACTAGAAACTGAGAATGAAAGATAATGGGAGACCCCTCCAAGAACTAGCCCCCCCTCACCTATATAGAGCTTGTTACTCAGCTCACCAGCCAATCCGAAAATCGACCTTTTTTTCAGACAGGCATGGTTTTCTTGGTGAACCTTGCCAGACACCCGACTGCCGGAAACCCAAATGTTGTCCGTTTTCCATGGAACCTGGACCACACCAAAACAACCACACTACAAACGCATTTGTGCGGTCAGAATCATGTAGAAAAAGAGAGGCAAGGAGTTATGGCTACCTAAACCCAGGCAGCGTCTAGGCTAGTCCCCAGATACAACCCTAGTTTCCAAACAACTCGAAACTCGGACTCTAAGCAGAACATGATGTTGAAATTGCAACCGTGAAGATAAATCTGGTGAAGGACACGAGTAGATAGCATCTGCCGTGGCAGTGCCCGCCAGTGACGGGACTGCTGAGGAGGCTTATCGATGGAGCTCAAAATTTCATGCGTCCGAGGGAAGAGGCTCTTGTGAACTGCGTACAGATCTCAGCGTGTGTCGGCTCCACCGGACGACTCTCCAAAAGTGCCGTGTCTCGCCGTCAGTCATCTGCACGCTGATGAACACAAGCCAGGAGAACACAACAGAGCACAATGAGAGATGCGCAAAAACAAACAAGGAGGAGGGGGTTGGGTTGGGAGAGGGAGGGGGAGGTGGGAGGGGGAGGGGGGGAGGAGAAGGATGGGGAGGAGGAGGGGAGCTAAAATTGAGGTTGGGCATGAGTGGTTGTTTGTTGCCTCATACACTTGGATTGAAGTGTGTGGCTTGTTCCGACTAGACTTAGCGCTTAAGTAACGCTGGCTGCTCAGTTGTTACAGGGACAACTTGCACTAGGAAGTTGACGCTAGAGCTCCAGGTAGAGGTGAGTAATGATTGAGTTAACATCAAAAATGAAGCTTGGTGGGAGACCGCTCCCACACTAACCCCTCACCTTTGACAAGTTTAATACTTGGCATACCAGCTAAGGAGGAAGATGCTTTATTTTCTTATCCATAGTGTTTTCTTGGTGAGCTCCATGAGAGAACCAACATCCCTAAACCTAGGTGTCCGTTTTCCTACAAGTGAACGATGCAAAGATGTGCATGATTGGAATGCCGTCAAGCAGTCTGAATCAGCTAGAAAAAGCACACTGCAAATGTTATGGTTGTGATGTGAGTTGTGATGTGAGTCATCCTGTCTATTTGTACAACTTACTATGACCACTCGGTTGTGTCCATGCTCGTGCAGATCCTTGATGCGGACCAAACTGGCACCACAGCACTATCGCATGGTGCTTCCACCTACTAGTAGCTTCCAGACAGTTGCCATGACATCCCGGGTGCTTGCGAGGGTGCCCTGTAGTTTTTCTACAATCACTAGAGTTTTCTCAGTGGACTGGCTCTCCAACCCGATTTGCATGCTTTGTATCATCTGTCCACTGATCGATGCTTGACTTGTGCATGTGATCAATCATAGCAACCGGCTCGAGATTCTACATCTCTAGGTTCAGACGGTGTTGCGTTTGGATGTTGTGCGAGGAGATACAATTGTTTTCGACCAGTTTTAGGACAAACGGACACTGCCACATGCATCACCCGCCATGCGCCGCGGCAAGTTGTTATGCTGTGTACTTGTCACTTGTCATCTATCTCATCATTACTAAGAAATTAGAGCTTATGAGACTTTCCACGTATCCCGAGCCTAACCCGTGAAGTTTCTTGCACCCGCTTCCTTGCTAGTTCTCCAACTGACTAAACAATGTCACCACGTTAGTAGCAACAAGGTTAGGAAGCTTCCTAGAAGTTTCTCATGGTATGAGAGCAGCGAGATCCCTCTCCTTGAGCTGCACCACACAGACGTAGCACAAGAAAAAACAATGCGATTCATAGTCGCCACTGTATCCTTGGACCAGGAACAGCCAACATTAGCAATAGTGAGGTCACCATGCAACCGCCACCAATGTAACAAGAGGATGCGCAGCACCGACAAGCTCCAGCAGCCACGCCGAGCACAAGCAGCATCGGGTGACAGCAGCACCCGTGTCTGGCTACCAGGCTGTATATAGAGAGAAAAAAGAGGACAAGCAACTCGTAGTAGCATCTCACAGAGGCATTTGTGAGCAGTGGGAGAAAGCAGCAGCAGCAACAGCTTACAACAGTGATGGCATCAACAGCTGCGAGTAGTAAGAGCAACATAGTAGTAGTAGCAGAAGTAACAATAGCACAATAGCACATTGTATCTGCTGCGACAACAATGGCGGTAGCCGCACCACCACCACCACAATAGCAACAACGGCTACAACAGCGCAGTAGTAGTTTTGGTGGACGCATCTGCACCAGCAAGCTTGCGCATCACTGCGTAGTACTATGCAAGCCTACGCAGCCCATGCGCAACTGCAAGCAAGGGGTGATTTTGTCACCCCCATTGGTCACACAAAGTCCACGTGACTCAATAAGAAAACCGCTGGCGTATTATAAGCCGATGTGAAAAATCCTAGTTTTTTTGCTAGTGTAAAAAACGTTGATGCCACCATAAGTTGTGCTGACATCAGCAATGTCAAGGTCAAAACAACAATTCATTTCAACATTTCAAGTCCTGGAGAACTGCTTTCGGTTCCCTATTGGGAGCGTTTTGACGTTTGGAACCATATTGGGCACTGTGATGGCACCTGTCTATGACAAGGACAAAGGGCTAGGAGAACCCTCCTCTTCTTCCTCTTCGAGCATCATGAGTCCATGGTCGCAGTCACTCGCAATTGACACGCTTCGTCGGACGCAGGATGAGATGTGTTAGCGGTGGTAGTAGTAGTCCGACATGTTGAAGGAGATCGCAGAGTTACTGCCAAGATGTTCTGGGGCCTTTACCAGGAGGATCTACTAGAGTTGCACCATCCGTTCGACGGTCTACGCCTTTCATAGCGATGCAGCCTCAGCACCCCTCATCATATGATGGCACCTGGGATGAGGAGGACATATTGGATGACACACGCGAGAATGAGATTCATGTGCTTGAGGAGCGCATCCGTGAGCTATGTCTGAGGTCGTAGCCTCTCACTTCGCCGCCTTCTCGCCGTCAGGATCAGGCACGTCATTCACCAGCGTTAACTTTTGGTGGCGTTTCTCTCATCGGTGGGCTCCCTATACCTCGTCCACCATCTCCCGAGCCTAAGGTCGTCCTCCCCACAGAGCGGCGACCAAAGGAATTTGAGACACCTCCACCCCATTACAATAGCAACGATTGGTGGGAGACCTTATCTCAGGTATAGGTCGATTCCGAGGACACCTGGCCTTACAACCACAGCCAGTGTAAGACCCGCGATGCTCACCAAGTTCAAGTAGCAACGAGAGCGATGCGCGGTCTGCTCTTTGCCATGGCATTTATGAGTGTCTCCTTGTTGATTTTTTTGTGGATTGAAGACCGGCGGTCTATCCATTTGCCTCGTTGTCTTGCTACTTGTGGTCATCAGATCCCGCCGCGCTCTGCTACTGTTGTAGTCAGTCATTTGCATCTATGCAAGTTTTGTGTGGCTTTTGGATTCTCGACTTCGGGGCAACCCACAACATGACGTCCTTCCGTTCGTAGTTTGTCCCTTTAGGTCCTGTTGGCTCTTCATTCTTTGTGCGTACTTGCTCCGGCCATGTTCTTTCAATTCACAGTCCTAGGAGGAGCTTTTTCTGCTAGGCACGTTGTACATACCTCTCTTCAACTAAGTTTGCTCTTTTTTACGAATCTTGATGGCCAAGGCATGGAGTTCTCCTATAGCCACAATATAGCTTCTTCTCTTCACTACATTGCTGGTTGCATCTTATTTCACGATACACATTATGATCATCTGTTTTGTGTGTCCTCCATTGCACACTCCTCTGCCACAATGCAATTGCCCATGTTGCCCGTTCCCTTTCCCCAAAGCACACGTATCTGCTGCATTGCCGCCTGTGGCACATCCGTACGACCGCGTTTGACATCTTGCTTTAGTATTAGCCCATCCATGGTCTTTATGCCTCTACTTTCCCTGCTCTCAATGGCATTGACTGCCTTAACTACGCCCAAGGCGAAATGCACCACCCTCCCTTCTCCACATCTGCAACTTGTACCACCCATCCCTTTCATCTCTTACATTCCAACATCATGGGTCCTTCCGCCCATGAGCCCTTGGGAGGGGAGTTGGTCCCCATATCTTTTGCTTCATCGATGACTATTCATGCATGTACTTGGTATTTGCCCTTCAGCAAAAGAGTGACGTTTGTCCCATCCTTGTGTCCTCAATTCCTTAGGCTAAACTTGCCTACGATTCCTTTCTGTGTATGTTTTACTCTGATCGTGGTGGGGAGTTCATAGGCCGCACTGCTCACTTCTTGTCTTCTCGTAGAGTATGAATGGAGCCCTCGACTCCTTACACACCTCGAGAAAATGGTATCTTAGAGCACTAGACTTGCACCCTTGCTAACAATGTCCGCACTCTCCTCACTGCCTTTGACCTTCCGCTTCTTTTCTCCTACAAGGTCATGCCTTACATGACATGGATCTAGAACCATGTTCCTCACAATCTCCATCCTCGTCACGTTATCCCCTTTGAGTGTTGGTTTGGTCAGTAAGCTCTCTCGTGCCTTGCTCGTATCTATGGTTGTTTTGATGCCGTGTGGCTCCTTGAGGACTTTTGTGACGGCAAGCTTAGCTCCTGTGCTTGCCTCTGCACCTTCCTTGGTGGTTTTGCCATGTCCAAACTTGGAAATTACGGGATGTTGATTTTTCATGTGACATTGAATTACGGAACGTGGTGTTCTTTGTCGACATCTTCTTGTGCGACTTGTCTTACGTCACCCCATCTTCTTCTCAGTCCTTGCTCCATGGGCTTGGGAGGGATGGATATATCTTAGCCTCCAGTCTCAAAGGCTCGTCTCTGTACTTCTCCGCCACAATTCCCTTTGTTGGTTCTCTACCCTCTCCACGGTCTTTACTGGTCGTCTCCACTAAGAGTGACTCTCCTAGTCTATTCTCCTCATCCAGCACTCGGACTGCTATAGTTATCTACATTCTCATTGTATTCTATACCTCCGTCTCCTGAGTCAGCATCTATACGAGTCAGTGTCTCGGCACATTCTTCACCTGATTCACCTCCCACTCCAGTGTCACAGACCACTGTCCCTACTGATATCCCAACGTTACGACTTGAGTATGAGGTCCCTATCAACGATCCTGAGCCATGCACGTATGGAGGGAGGCTTCACTCTCTTTGTCAACAGTTTGTCTTACATTCTTCTCAGCCCTCCTAGCGTCACACGCGCTCCAAATCAGAATCCTGTACTAATGGACCTTCAGCTAGACCCACTTTTCTAGATGCACTCGACCTTCTTGTCTATGTTCATTCCAACTCAGTGATGGGATATGCACTCATTGCACATGAATTCCACAACGCTCTTTGCGCATAAGCTTTAAGCTATGTCATTGCATGGGTACAGTTAGTGGACTTCCCACACCGCCACGAAAGCATACCATTGTTTCACAGGCTCGTGAGGCAGAAGATGCCAAGCTATAGAAAACAACCATGTAGGAGGAGTTGATTACTCTCAAGGAGTATGATGTCCCTAAACTTGTGAACCTTCCAGCAGGTCGCAAAGTTGTCTCGGCACGCTGGGTCCTTCGACACGAGCCAAAGTCTGATGAAAAGGTCGACCAACATGAGACTCAGCTTGCGACACAAGGGTTCACTTAGTTTCCTTGGATTGAGTTTGACGAGACGTCCACTTCAGTCAGTTGAGACACCACCATTCGTGCAATTCTGAGCCTGGGCGCACAACACGATTGGAAACAAGATCAGATGGACGTTAATGATTAGTTCATACATGGACGTCTTGAAAATGAGAATTGCACGATACAGCCACCACGTTTCACTAATGGCACGAATAAGGTCGGGCGACTGCAAAAGACCTTGTGTGGGCTCAAGCAGTTACCGAGCCGTTGGAACATGGATATCAGCTCCACTCTTGTGGCAATCACTATAGCACTACTGACCTAACGCTCTTTTCAGTGCTCCGTCAGAGCCCTTCATAGCCATCATCGTTTGTGTCAATGATCTACTCATTGCCTCTCTCACCCCTTCTGTTGCCCAGTCATTCAAAGACCTCCTACAATCCACACATAAGATGGACTTGGCAGTTAGCTCGAGTCTTTCTTTGGATGAACCTTGACCGTAATCGTCAACGCCACACTATGCATGTACGTTAGGCTCTTTTTCTTCGTAGGCTTGAAGAGCGCTCCACCTTGGCTGTCACCTAAGGGTGTCATCTACACCAATGGATCCAGGAGGCCAGATACGCGGTATGTGAGAGCGTGTGATTTTCCCACTTGCTACAACAATTATGTGTCCCCATATGCTACGTCACTCTACGCTACGACAATCAGAATGGGATGTATCATTCTCCCATGAAGCACATCAACATTGAAAATCGGTTTGTATGCCAGCACAAAGCTACCCGAGAAGTGAAGGTTGTCTCAATTGATACTCGTATAAAACGGGCAGATTTTCTCACCAAAGCTTTTACTAGCAGCATGTTTAAGGCAGCTCTGTACGTGGTTGGTCAGCTGCGCGCTCGGGATACCTGTGGCTGATGTTTACATGCCTCTCCTTTGCTTGTGAGTTGTCGCCTCTTGCGGCATGTATGTGTGTTATTGTCATTCTTATGTATGTGCAGACTGTTGGTTTGTGGGTCATGGGGGAGTGTCTTTATAAAGGTGTGGGAAACGCAACTGACCTCTCGACTCTGTTCACACAGATTATCACAATAGGTGACTTAACTGAAGCGAAGCTCTCGGGTGAGACATCGGCGCACACACAATGGATGATGCACGACTAGCATCTAAGGTGAGTGCAACATAGGCGTCCACCACTAGCAGCAGAGCAGCAGCGGCCTGTACCACTAGAAGCTATTGGCAGCAATGAGCAGGAGCAGCACGGAGCTACTAAAGTGAGCAACAGTTGTAGCCACGTGCTGTAGTAGCAGCCCGTGGCACCAGTAGCATGCTATTATAGCGAGTAATAGCAGGAACAGGCAACTATGGTAGCAGGCAATAGTAGCAGCGCAAGGTAGCGGCAGAGAGCCAGGAGCAGGGGTGGCAACAGGTAGCAGCAGCAGTGTGCGGTAGCAACGACAACAGCAATGACAACAGTGTGTAGAATACTGAATTGTGCCGACATGCCACATCTCAGTGTTGTAGATGTAAGTACTCATAGACCACGGCTGTGAGTTCTCCCTCCATACACAGGCTTTATTTCACACGAGGTTCATCTTCGGTAACATTGACTTTGCTTTCTTTCGCGTGCCTTACATGAAAATGTAAGTGAAGCATTGGCATATGTTGATTTGCTAGCAAGAACAATGCTTGGAACCTTCCAAGACTGAATTTGTGGTGGGGGAAAGGTTGGGGGTGATGTAAAGATGTGTGTATGCTTTCTTTGTGAAGAGGTGTTTTCAAAAGTCTCTTTTGTTGTGGATACCATGGTAGAAAGAAAGATGGTGGGACTATGGATGAGTAACGGAGTTGTTTCTTTCTTTTTTTATGGAAATAATGAATCGTATAAATAATTCTAAGGAAATAAATCTCATGCAAAATGTTTCCATAAGCATCCCATAGAATCATCCAGGACTACTATGGCATTTCACTAGGAGCGTTCATTGGTGGTATATGGGCAGAGGGAGCTGAAGTCTATGGTAACGCGTAACGACTGTACTCGCAGGGTTTGAATCCCGTTGGCTTGCGATTTCTGCTCATGCAAGCTTAAGGCACGTAGGCCGTCGATCACCCCAGCCACCTTCCGCGACATTCCTTGTCCTGTGAAACCCCGGTTAAGCCCTCCCGCTGCAGACTTCGGATTTGGGCCGAAGACTGGTTGGTCGGCTACGCCTCCTCGTCGACCACTGAAAGCTCCATGAAATTGTCCTGGACTGGAAAATGCTCTCCGTTTGTCATCCCCAATACCAAGTACAACTCAGGTCAAAACTCTCTCAAACCTCGCTTGCATTTCAGTTGTTGAAATTTCCTCGCTTTCTGGTTATCAGAGTCGAACACAGGTTGTGCTGCGCTGCGTTATCAGCTATATTTACCAGGTCAACCCGCCATCCACACGAGAGCATTTCGGCGTTGCCGTTGGATGCAGATTGCACAACCATCGCAGCAATGTAGCTCTGCCGCCCACGCGTCTTTCACATGGCCGGATTGCGATGGTCCATCTTGCCATTTCAATCCACGCGTGAGTGACGCGGTGGAAACCCTCAAGTCTTGCTGCCTCGACCTTTGTCTACTGCAGTTGCTCGTTGCATCCCAACGATACCTGCCTGAGAAGTATGTCCGGGGCCTTTTCCCCCGCAGGTCCTCGTTCTGTAGGCCAATGTGCGCGGGCAGAATCTCGACTTGGCGGCCACTTTTTTCGATGAAAATGCATTCATCTTTAGGATAG
>SZWC01023700.1:0-21133 GCA_023375785.1 Penium margaritaceum
TTGCTGTGACTTTGGAGTCCGGCTGGTGTGACGTGAAGTTGCGATACACCACTTCACATGGGGTTTTTTTTGTTGCGATGGAAGTTGCAAAATTATATGCGGTTTCAGCGGTCGGGAGTTATTTTGCCCAATCCATCCTGGGAGGTTGGCATAGCGTTCAGAGGAGTTGTTGGAGTGTCTCATTTGTCTACTTTGTTTGACCGTCGGTTTGAAGGTGAAACACCATTGAAAGTTGAATTCTGCTTTCGTAGGGAGTCATCACACTGCCATAAACGGTAGGTAAATCGACCGTCTCTATCGCTTGTGGTGGTTCTCAGTATGTGGTGTAGTCCCACAATGTTGTTTAGAAATAGTTGTGATGTTCCCTTTGTGGTCACGGTGGACGTTGTCGGAATCAAGTGGGAAATTTTGGGAAGCCTTTCAACGACCACAAGGGTTGCTTCATATCCCTAAGGTGTAAACGGTAATCCCGTGACGAAGTCCATGGAGATGTTTGCCCACGGTTCCGTTGGAATAGGGAGTAATTGCAGAAGTCCAGGTAGATGCATGCGACGGCATTTTTGTCGCTGACATGTGTTGTAGGTGTTGCAGAAGTTGGCCATGTTGGATTGCATCTTGTCTCACCAATAGCTTTTTGCCAGCTTCTTAGGCGTCTTGCCCTCTCCGAAGTGTCCACCTGGTCATATGTCATGGCACTCTTCAAGCAGAATACGGAAAAGATCGTCCTTCGGGGGAACGACCACTTGGCAAGATAATAGCTGGTACCAGTAGGGTGTGTGGTATCAGAAGTTTGCTTTATCATATCCGCTATGCTGGTCGTAGCCCTGTGCGACCAAGCGCTCGAGGTATGGGCCTCCTTGTAGTTATAGCATCACCACGTCAGCCATTTTATGTGGTCGATGGCTGGGTGAGTCCGCAGGGTTGATTTTGCCTGGCCGGTACTCGATGTCGTGGTCGAACCCGGATTCAGGGATCTCCATCCACCGGGTTTGACGTAGATTGCTGTATCTTCAAATATTTTAAACGCATGGTGGTTGGTGCATACGATGCATCGGCGACACTCCAGGTAACACTGCCATGTCTTGAATGCGTGCACGACCGCCAACATCTGTTTCTCGTGTATGGCATAGTTGAGTTCCGGTCCTGGCAGCTTTCGGGACATGTAGGCAACCAGTTTCTTGCCGTAGCGGTGGTCTTACAGGAAGACTATGACAATGTCTTGGTCTCCCGCATCCGTGGCTACGATGTAGTTGACCATTAGATCGGCTAATCGTGGGGCCGGAAATGATGTCAAAGAGTTTCGTGAGGCGCTAAATGCTTCTTGTTCCCTGTCTCCCCACCTCCACTCGTTTTGTTTTTGAGTGAGGTCGGAAAGAGGTGCTGAAACTCGGGCGTAGTCCTGTGAGAACTGCCGGTAGTAATTGTAAACCTGAATTTCTTGATCGTTGGTCGGTGTCATCCAATTAGCCACCGCTGTCACCTTGTTTGGATCCATGGTGATCTGCCCACCGTTGATGACATGGCCCAAAAACTGGATTGAATGACAACTAAAGTTTCGTTTTGAGGGTTTTCCAAAAAAACCTCTCTTGGTCAAACTTCGAAGACTTTTTGAAAATTTCCATTGCGCTTCTCTGGGGTAGGGCTAGACACTTTCATGTAGTTGACGTTCACCACGACAAAATCGTTGAGGTATGGACGGAAGATGTTTTTCATTACCACTATAAAGGTCACCGAGGCATTCGTAAGTCCGAACGGCACGACCGTGAACTCAAAGTGCCCATAGCGGTCTTGGAACGCTGTCTTCTCGATGTCGGCGTCTACCACGTGTACCTGGTGATATCCGCTGTGTTATTTGATTTTCCTAAAGATTCGGGCCCCTCGGAGTCTGCTGAAAAGCTCATCAGCTCAAGGAAGAGGGTAGCGGTACTTCATGGTTGCTTCGTTCAACGCTCGATAGCCCACTCAAATCCACATCTCACCAGTTTTATTTTTCACAAATAATGCTAGTGCGGCGTACGGTGACGTGGATGGGCGGATACACCTCTGACCAAGCACCTGGTCGAGTTGCTTTTTCAACTCGTTCGGCCTGTGATTGCTCATCTGATAGGCCCCTTGAACTGTAGTTCTGCTGCCTGGCTTCATTTTGATAGATGGTCCATGCCTCGTTGAGGAGGTAGGGTTCCTGGAAGTCCGTCAAGGAAGATGTTTGCAAACTCACGGATAGGTGGTGCGAACTCTTTGGGTACCATCGTGAACTTTGTTGATGCCGATGAGGCTGATGAGGCCAATGGTAAGCCGGGTGCTGCCACTTCCACTTCTTCCCTTGGCTTGAGATGTATGAGCCACATAAGAGCTCCTTGTCATAGGCTGTGCTTGGCCACGTTGAGCGATATCGGCACATGTTGTTGCTTCTCAGCTACCGCGGCTTCTTTTGCTGCTTCCACCTCTACTTAAACTGTTGGCTTTCGCCCCGCAAATGAAAGTTGTCGTTTGACAGTGTCAATCTCCATGTAGACGTTGCCACCGTTCCAGTTGACCTACGGATTATGCTAGTACAGGAAATCTTGTCTGAGGATGATTTTGTCATCGCTCATTGGAAAAGACCTCTATATGGTTACGTCCCGTAGATCTCCTACTTGTAGTCGTAGTGGTTCTCAGAGTCTCCCTTCAATGGTTTTTGCTTTAAACACCCCTGGTCTGTTTTGCAAACGGAGTTTGCAAACCATAATGTTGCTCAAGAAGATATGTGAAGCTCGTCCATCAAGCAGTGGCAGTACCGTTCTCCGCCTTTGGCATCCTCGAGGCTCTGCTTTTAGCAGTATCGCCAGTTGGTCGTCCTCATACCTCTCGTCAAAGTCTGTGACCTTTGAAACCCTCTACGGTAGTGTCGGCCATTCAAATGGGCGATCGTTTGGCGTAGATCGCTCTATGGGGACAAGAGTTGCACCGTTCACTCCTGCTCTTTGCNTCCCCCCCCCCCCTTTTGGCCTCTTGCTTGTTTTGGAAGTTGTGAGCCATATGCCTGACGTCTCCGCAGTTGTAGCAGATTTGTATATCTCTCTGTTCGACGGTGTTTACTTCGATCTAAGTTGAGGAGTCCATCGACAGGGTTTTTTCTTTCCCACGATAACAATGGTTGGGAGGTTGTTACATGTAGGATTCCTAGATCAGAGCATTGTTGTCAGCGATGTCGATTCTTTCTGCTGCTACGATCTTCCGCGTCAAATTTTGTGGATGCCAAAACTAACGCTTGCTCGCCGGATATCTCACTTGAGGCTGTTGTTGCAGTGAAGACACAATTCTTTCGAGGCGATGTCTGCTACGATTATGATCTCGCGGAATCTCCGCCTTTACTCTACCACGCTTGACTGTTGAGGGAGACGCTAGATTTTGTGCCGTGCATAAGACTTCTTGCTCAGTCATCAAAAGCGTACGAGCATTGCGTATGAGAATTCAGTTGGTTGGTGGCGTCAGCATCCAGTCGGTTGGTGGCGTCAGCATGTCTTGCCACTGCGATTTGATTGTCTCCAAGGGAAGAACGCCTGCAATTGGCCATATGAGATAAGTGCCATTGGCCATTGATGATGCCCCGCCGGTCTCTTGCCGCCATCGGATGGTCTTTAGATTGGACCACCAACCTAGTGCCCTACCATGCAAAAGCGCGGCCACGAGCTCAATTTTCTTTTCATTGTCATTGAACCCAGCAATAGTGAAGAAAACCTCCAAACGAATCAGCCACATCCAAACTGTCGGTCCTTTTGAGTTTCCAGGATCGAATGGTTCGGTGGAGCCGAATGAATTTTGGGTTCGCTCGAGAGTTGGGAATTTCTTTCGGCAAGCACCGCTTCCTGTGCGCTTTTGTTGCGAAGAGCCTCCATCGCGACGTTGAGTTGTTGGAGAAAATGCTTGTTGATTCCTTTGAGCGCAAAGATCTGGTTTTCCAGCTCCTCATTGATTCGCGCCTGTCGTCCTGTACCACCTATCGTCCCTGCTGTTTTCATCGAGCCTGTTGGTAGGCGCGGCTAGTTCATCGTCCCTGGGTCCGCAACTGGATCTGTCTTCAAAGCCGTAGGGATTGTTCCAGCTGCCACATAGCCTGCCAGGTCAACATTTTTGGTTACTTCAGGGTTCGCCTGCATCAGCACATTCTGCTTCTCCATTGCCAAAGCTGTCACCAAAGACCCGCTGCTTGTCGACGGTTGCGCTCAGTTGCCTCACGTTGTATTCCTGAAGTATGCATAGTCTTGACGTGTGCGATGCGCTGATGGCTTTCGCAAGGTAGTCGTTCGGATTGATCTTTACCAATCCGGAGGACTATCTTTACCAAAGTAGTTAGATGCCTCTCTAACACCGGTGCGCTCTGATACCAAGTGTTATGCCAAACGGAGCATAGATGGTGAACATGTAGAAGTTGCGAGGCGAAGCACGATATGGAATTTGGGACACTTGAGTAGTTTATAATTGGCGGTAAGTGTGCTTCAATGACAAGTGTCAAAATGATCAAACATATATACATATACACGTATACGATACAATGTACCATGCAATATACGAATGAGGCATGTTTGGGGTCGTTGGGTCGATTGTCGAGCAAAGAGTGTGGAGTCACGTCATGAGTGGTCGGATTTGAGAAGGTCCGCCAAGAAGTGGGGGGTCTTCGAGAGTGGACAATAAAGATGCAAGATGCATCTTCATAAATACAGATTCGTCTTGGTGCAATGAGAATTCAACCGAAAGGTTGTGATACTCCTGTCATAGATTTGCAAGAGTGGTCGGAGTTGTTTGAAGGTTCGGGAAGATTTACAAGAGGCGGGGGCAGTTGGCCGGTTTGCCCTCGGCTGTCGAAGTGAATATCACGGGACTCGTGTACGTCTGATAGGTAAGATACTGGGGGCAAAGGGATTTGGCCGGTTTGTCCTCACGCATCGGAGTGAGTATCGCGGTCTTGCGACACAGTTGGCTGTTTGTGTCATAACAAAAATGCCCTCTTAAAAAGATTGGAGACTCGTGTAAGTTTGGTACGGAACACTTCTCCCTCTTTTAGCCACGACTTCCCGGCGCACGTATAGATGTGGCCAGGTGACAGTGGAAATAGCCGTCGATGAGGTGATCAATGTCTTGGAGGTTGTTGTAGGGTTCTCGGCTGTTATGTGCAGCATCATAGCCGTTCCGCTTGACAAGATACTTCGTTGTTTTGCCGCGTCATCGATGGAAAAGGATATCCTTGATGACGTACATAATCTCCTGGTCCACTTGAACACGAGAATGGGGAGGGAAATCCCTGCCCGGAATCAGTTGATATGGAACACCGGATGAGCTTGCATAGCTTCTCGAAGTTTGAGGCGTGCAACCATAGGGGTCTGCATGCGCTTGATCTCAAACAGTCTCAACCATCGGATTTTGAGCTTTGAACCATCAGCTAAGCTAAGGAGGAATTTGTTGCCAGTGGTGAAAGCGTCGTTGTTGCAATGTCGGTCAACTGGTCTTTTATTGCTACCTATGTCTTTGTAAGGATTTGTGATATTTCCTCCCAAATGGTGGAGAAATCTCGACATTAAACATCGACTGTGCGAATGTTGCTGTGACTATGTAGGCAGAGTGGTGTGGCAGGAAGTTTTCCATACCCCACTTCAAATGGAGTTTACCTGTTGCGCTGGAAACTCCAGAGTTATATGCAATTTTCATGGTCAGGAGTTTTTGTTCCCAATCCGTCGCGTGAGGTTTGCATAGTTTTTGGAGAAGCTGTTCGACTGTCAAATTTGTCCGCTTGGTTTGGCCATCGGTTTGAAGATCAAACGTAGTTGAGATCTTGCTTCCATAGCGAGTCATCAGTCTACGCCACAAACAGCTAGTGACTCGCCTGTCTTTGTTTTTTGTGATGGTTCTCAGAACACCGTGCAGACACACGATGTTGTTTAGAAACAGTTGTATTGTCCGATTGGTGGTGACAGTGGTTGATGTGGGGATGAAGTGGGAAATTTTGGAATACCTGTCCGGTACCAGGAGGATTGCATCATATCCCTTGAGCGTGACTAGTAATCCTATGATGAAGTCCATGGAGATGTGAGCGCATGGTTCGGTCGGAATAGGGAGCGATTGCAGAAGTGCGATAAGCCGTGTGCAATGGGATTTCACTCACTGACATGTGTTGTAGGATATGCACAAGTTGGCCACGTTGGGTTGCATCTTTTCCCACCAATAATTTTTTTCCAGCTTGTTTAGCATCTTGTCCTGTCCGAAGTGCCGACCTGGTCCTCTGATGTGGCACTCTTCGAGCACCATACGACAAACTTCGTTGTTCGGGGGAATGACCACGTGACGAGTGAATCGCTGTTGCCAATGGGGTACGTCGTACCAAAATGTTGCCCTGTCGTATCCGCCATGCTCGGTGTAGCCTAGTGCAAACAGCTACTCGAGATACGGGTCTTGGTAGAGCTATAGTGTTGTCACGTCAGCCATTAGATCTGGTCAACGGCTGAGTGCATCCGCCATGTTGTTTTTGTCTAGCCAGAACTCGATATCGTAGTCGAACCCGGATTCAAGGAACTCCATCCATGGGTTTGAAATTGACTTAGGTTTGGTTGCGTCTTTACATATTTCAACACATGATGGTCGGTGTGCACGATTCATCAGGGGCACTCCAGGTAATACCGCCATGTCTTGAGTGCATGTATGACCACCAGTACTTCTTTCTCGTGTACACCGTATTTGAGTTCCAGTCCTTGAAACCTTGGAGACAAGTTTGTGATCGGTTTCTCACCATTCCCATGGCCTTGCAGGAGGACTGCGCCGATGACTTGGTCTGATGCGTCTGTAGCCATGACTTAGTCGACTGTTGGATCGGCTAATCGTAGGGCTTGCACCGAGGTCAGCGTGTTTTGCAAAGCGGTGAACACTTCTTGTTTGCTGTCTCCCCATTGCCATTCATTTTCATTTAGAGTGAGGTCAGAGAGAGGCCCTGACACTAGGGCGTTATCCCGTATGAAATGAAGATAGTAGCTACAGAAGCTGAGGAAAACTTAAATGTCTTGAACGGTGGTCGGTGTAGGCCAATCAACAACTGTTACCACTTTTTTTGAATCCATGGTAATCCGTCCGTCGTTGATGACGTGACCCAAAGCCTCAATTGAACGGCAACCGAAGTTACACTCGGAGAGTTTTCCAAAAACGTTATCCTTTCGTAAAGCTTTGTGGAAATGTTTGAGATGTCCTTCGTGCTCCTCTGGGGTGTGGCTGAACACCAAAATGTCGTCGAGGTCAACCACGTAAAAATTGTCAAGGTATGGGCGGAAGATGTTGTTCATTGACTCCATGGCCATCATTAGGGCATTTGTAAGTCCAAACGGATTTGGAACGCCATCTTCTTGATGTCAGCATCTGCCACGCGTATTTGGTGAGAGTCGATGCGCAAGTCGGTTTTGCTGAAAATTTGAGTCCCTCGGAGTTGGTCAAAAAGCTTGTTAGCTCAGGGGACAGGGTAGTGGTTCTTGCTGGTGGCGTTGTTCAACGCCCAATAGTCCACATCTGCATCTCACTAGTTTTGTTTTTCACAACTAGTACTGGTACGGCGGATGGTGACGTGGATGGGCTCATGAACCCTTGACCGAGCATTTTTTCAAGTTGCTATTTTTGCTCAGTCAGTTTGTGGTCGCTCATCTAAAAGGCCCCTCAAACTATAGGTATGCTTCCCAACTTCAGTTTTATGCGATGGTCGATATGTCACTTAGGAGGCAGGCTCTCAGGAGCTCGTTGGGGAAGACGTCTGCAAACTCCTGGATGAGTGCTACAAACTCTTTGGGTTCCATTGCAAACTTTGTGGATGCCGCTGAGGCTGATAAGGCCGATGAGGATGATGAGTCAGTGACTGCCACTTCTGCTTCCTCCATTGGCTTGAGATGTATGAGGCACACACAAGCTCCTCGTTGTATGTAGTACTTGGCCACATTGAGTGGTATCTGGTGCACAGGTTGTCGCTTCTCGGCTATCGTGGCTTCCTCGGCTGCTTCTACCTCTGCTGCTTCTATTGTCGGCTTCTATCTCACACTCGAAAGTTTTTTTTGGCAGCGTCAATTTCCAGATAGACGACGCCGGTGTTCCAGATATCTTGAGGATTGTCGTGGTATGGGAAATATCATCACAGGATGATTTTGTGATCACCTATTCAATAAGACCTCAAGACTGTTACATCCGTAGATATCCCACTTGTAGTTGTGATGGTTCTTAGAGTCTTCATCTTTGCAATCATTTATCGATGGTTTTCCCTAAAAAAAACCATAGTTCGGTCTGCAAACCCAACTTGCAAACCATGTTGTTTCTTGCAAAGCTGTGTGAAGCTCCTTCATCCAATAGTGCTGGCACCATTCTGAGACTCTTGCATCCTAAATGCTCAACTTTTGGCAGTATTTCCAGTTGGTCATCCCTGTACCCTTTGTCAAACTTTGTGATCTCAGAAACCCTGTGCAACAATGTAGGATGTTCAGATGGGCGATCGTTCGGCGCAGATCGCTCCGTGCGGACAAGAGTTGCACCTTTCACTCCTGCCCTTTGTCGTTTCCCAACTCAATTTTCTACGACTTCCTCCCCTTTTTGGCCAACTGCTTGCTGTGAAAGTTACAAGTGAAGTGCCCGCATGTTTTACAGTTGTAGCAGGTATGCGTATCCCTCTAGTCGATGTTGCCTACTTCCATCGGAGTCAAGGAGTCTGCCAACTATTTTTTATTTCCTTTTGCACAGTAATTATGGTTGGGAGGTTGCCAGCCGTAGGATTCTTGGAACCAAGTGTTGTGATTGGCGCTGTCCATCCATTCTCCTATTGCAGTCATCCGCGACAAGTCATTCGGAATGGCAAAAACATCGATTGCTCTCTGGATGTCTCATTTGAGGCCGTTGTTGTAGTGAAAACAGAGTTCTTTGGGGTCAATGTCTGCTCTGGGGATGATCTTGTGGAATCTCCGCATGTACTTTGCCACACTAGACTACTGAAGGAGACGCTAGAGCTTGTACCGTGGGTCAAATTATTTGTTGAGTCTTCCAAATCGTGCAAGCATCGCACGCAAGAATTCATTCCAGTCGGTTGGTGGTGTCAGATTGTGTTGCCACTTTGGGTTGATCTGCTCCAATGGTAGAACGCTTGGGGTCGGCGGTATGAGACAGGCGTCGTTGGCCATTGATGATGCCCCGCCGGTCTCTTGCTGTCGCTGGATAGTCTTTAGATCAGACCACCAACTTAGCACCATGCCACGCAAAAGCGTGACCGCGAGGTCAATTTTCTCTTGATTATTGTTGATACAACAGCGGTGAAGTACATCTCCAAACTCGTCAGCCACATCAAAACCATTGGCCCCTTTGAAGTTGCATGATCAATCATTTTAGGTGGAGCCGGATAAATTTTGGGTTTGCTCGAGTGTTAGAAATTTCTCTCGAGAAGCACCGCTTGTAGTGCGCTTGCCTTCCAAAGAGCCTCCATCGCGACGTTAAGCTATTGGAGCACAAGGCTGTTGATCCCCTTGAGTGCACAGATTTGGTTTGCCAGTTCCTTGTTGATCCGCACATGTCGTCTCGTGCCACCTATCGCTCGCATTGTTGTCATTGAGGCTATTGGTAGCGAGGGCTGGTTTATTGCCGTTAGGTTCGCGACCGGATCTCGAAGCCATGGGATTTGATCCAGCTGCCGCATAGGCTGCCATGCCAACATTTGCTGCCATTTCAGTGATTGCAAGCATAGGCACATTCGGCTTTCCCATCGCCGAAAACCTGCTGCCAGTCGTCGATTGTTCTTGCTCACCTCACGTCGTAGTTGCAAAGTCTGTGAAGTCTTGACGTGCGAGATACACTGATGGCTTGTGCGAGGTAGTCCTCCGAATGGGTGATTTAGTCGGATGCCTCTCCAACACCGCTGTGCTCTAATACCAAGTTTTATGCCCAAGGGAGCGTAGATGGTGAACAGGTAGATTCCAAGGTAGAACACGATTTAGACGTTGGGACACTTGAGAAGCTTATGATGAGCGGTAAGTGTTCTTGGATGAAAAGGAATGATCGAACATATACATAGAAGTTTCAAGTTACAAATGAGGCACAGTCAGAGTCGTTGGGTCAATCGTCAAGCGATGCATGCGGAGTCGCGTAGTGAGTGGTTGGATTCAAGAAGGGCAGCCGGGAAATCGGGGGTCTTTGAGAATCGACGGTGAAGGTGCGAGATGCATCCTTGTAAATCCAGATTTGTCTCGGAGCGTCAAGAAGTTGACCGAAAGGTCGTGATACATCTGACGTAAACTTGCAAGAGTGGTCAAAGATGTCAGAAAGAGCAGTTGGCCGGCTTACCTTGAGCGTCAAAGTGAATATTGAGGTCTCGCGACGCGGTGGGCTGTTTGTGTAACAATGGAAATGCCCACTTAGGAAGATTAGGGACTCATGTACACCTCGTACGTAACACCTACCGAGGAGCAAGAATCTCCATTCATGTGAAATGCAGAAGAAGATACATCGTCTGTCCCTTCTGTGCAACAATGAGCCTTGTTATGGCAAGCGGAACGCACGTGGTTCACAGGGATGAGGTGCAAGACAAAAGACGATTCTGGTATCCGGGACAAATAGATCATTTGAATTAAGCAGTCAGTGTACTTTGATGACAAGTGTGGAGTGTGCCGAGCACATATATACAAGATTGAGAATGAGGCATAAGTCGGGTCTTCAGCGCTTGAACCGAGCGACACGTGCGAGGTCGCGCTGTGAGTGGATGATTGAAGAAGCTCCACCAAGAGGTTGGGGGGCTTCGATGATATCTGCACATTTCCTTACAAAACTGGAGCATTGTTGAGAAGCCGAACAAATGAAATCAAAACATTGATATGTTGTACTGACATTAGCTTTCATTGGAACTCTCGAGTGGAAGTTAGTGGTACTCACTTTTACCCAAAATCATGCCATCTTCAATTTTAGACATGGCCTCCCATCCCCTTCTACAAAATAAGGAGGACAAGTGAGTTTCACTCATCACTTATGTCATTGAGGGTGTGTATCACTGCGTTCTACCTTTTGAGCCCGAACAACGAGTAACTGTCGTGCTACTGCTGGGTTAGTTATGCCAACAGAACGGAACCTTGCACCTCTATGGACGTGGTAACAACTTTTGCTGCATACCCACTGACCTTGCAGCCAGTTTACAGCATACCAAATTTACGCAAAAAAAAGAATGCGGTGGCCACTTTGGCAGGAAAGTGACTATAACGTCCACCAAAGGCATAAAATGATCCTGGCAGCCACCGTTAAAAAATGATACTCCGGATTCCTATCGTGGAAAAATTGGTATGGGGAAAAGAGTAATACCCCGCATACCCGCTTTCCACACCAGCTAAAGTAACATGACAGCATTGAAACAGGACCCCCTTCTTGGCTCGCACTGCAAGGAAAACATGGTAGATTACATTTCTAGTAGACCAGATTTCAGAGCCGTTTTTGAAATGGATTATTGTTTAACATGCACAATCACGATCTAGAGTAAAGAAGATGAGCCTTCCTTTTACGCAATAAAATGACAAGGACTGTGTTAAGGACTGCTAGTTCTCCATAAAAAAGATCTCTCTCTCCCTCTCTCTCTCTCTGTCTCTCTGTCTCTCTGTCTCTATCTCTCTGTCTCTCTCTCTCTCTCTCTCTCTCTCTCTCTCCCTCCCTCTCTCTCTGTCTCTCTATCTCTCTCTCTCTCTNGCAGCTGTCGCACTGTGTGCACAATGGAAGGGTGCTGTTCGCCGTGTGTCTGCACAACAGATATTTGTAGGCACAATGGTTTTGCGTACAATGGCAACTGCAGATACCTGATAGGTGAAGTTTGCTCGTTTGGTAGATTGTACAACACATGTTGCAGTCCTTGTCCTATTGCGACTACCTGCGGCCTATGCTCATGCATGATTAGTCCTGAAAACTATTTGGATTTCTGGTGTTTCATCATAACAGTCAACCATCAGGCTCTCGAGTTGACTATGTGTTTTGGGAGAAGACTTCAATCGTCGGATCGATAGATCACATGACAAAGATTGAATTTTGTGTCAAAAAATCTTAGATAAGCTCTTTCCAAAATCATTGACCTTGCAAAGCCGTACATACAAGAACAAAAAAATGATGGAAAAGATGTTTTCTCAACTTAAACTTTGTTGGTCAAACTCCATTAGATTGATGATCTTACGGTCCAAATGCAGTCTTGTTATCTTATCCCCTTTGCATGGTGTGTGCAAAGGGGATAAGATAGTGACCTAGAGAACTCTTTCACTTGTTTGCATAGCAAATGAGCGGAACAGTCCTTAAATGGGTCAATTATCTCAGGGCCGGCAGGCCCATTCGAGGACTTTTTTTCTCCTTGGCGTTACCAACGAGCTCATCGTGTGAACGTGGACAGCCACACTCTCGGGATTGTGACATACACGGAAGACTAGCAGCCACATGTCTGAAGACAAAAAACAACAGTTTCTAAACTGCACAAAGAACAAATCCCCATTGTTTTGTAGACCCAAAAGGCGACCACATGTTAGAAAGAAAGGACATGCTTGAAATTTGGTCACATGAAAGAACAAAGAACATAGACTGAAATAAAATTTGACATGAAAATGATGAAAACTTAGAATAGAAATCATTGCACACACAAATTTTCAAAATAATATGTATTGGAACGCTGTAACATGAGTTTCTTCCAAAAAAAGTGGGTGCAACACACATGATTTGAGGCCCTCCGGGAGAATTGGGCACATGAGACATTTTTTTTGTATAAAGTGACAACCGTGTTCATTTGGTGCAAAAAAACGGCCAGGAGAAAATCCGGAGGCCCAAAAAGTGGGTATAACGGAATTAGGCCGATTGAGACAATGAGCCCGGGTTTGGAGAAGGCATTGAACAAAACCACAATAGGCAGAGTACATTTGTCAGGCTCAAGTTTCAATGGTGTTTCTCCTTTATGGTCGAAAGTTAATTAGGGCACACATGGGGAAGTTTTGAATGATTACTTGAGAAAATGTCAAAGTCACTACAGTGGTTTACACGTCTTTCGACCATTTTAGAAAGTAGTCGAAGCTGCCCAAAACTTGTGGAACAGGACATCGGAGGTCGTGGTAATTGGCCAAACTGCCCTCGGCTAAACGACAGAAAAATCCTGAAGTCGTCGCGCGGTGCGCCATGAATGTAAGAACAGTAATTCCCACTCACAAGTTGTAGGGACTCATGTACATCAGGGACGTAGCACATCCACCCCTTTTAGGTGCGACGTCTCTGCGTGCTAGCGGATGTAGACCGGTGATAGTGGAAATGGCCGTCGATCGGATAATCGATGTCTAGGAGGTTGTTGTAGGGCTACCAGCTGTTATGTGTGGCATTGTAATAGTACCATTCGACCAGATACTTGGTGTTTTTTCCACGGTGTCAATTGTTGATGACATCTTCAATCACGTTCTTTGTATCCCCATCCACTTATACAAAAGTTGGAGGTGTGAAGTCTGTGCCTAGGATGTTTTGACTGGGGTCAAGGTAGAGCATGAGCTTGCTCATGTGGAAGACAGGGTGGATCGCCATACTATCAGGGATTTGAAGAGGAGGGACGAATAGGGTCTGCATTTTCTCGATCTAAAACGGTCCCAAACAGCAGGTTTTGGGCTTTGGGAAGTGCTGTCCTTGGAGTTTGTTATTCGTCTAGCTGAGGAGGACGTGATCGCCACAGCTGAGCACGCCATCATTTCAATGTAGGTCAGCTGCCCGTTTCATAGCTGCTTGTGTCTTTGTGAGGGTTTGTCGTGTTCCCTCCCATATGCTTACAAAAATCGGCGGTGAATGTCAAGCGAGGAAATGTTATCGTGATTCTGCAATCCAGCCGGTGTGGTGCGAGATTTTCTGTAAACTTCCTCAAAACAATTTTTTCAAGTTGTGATGGAGGTGGCGGAGTTGTACGCGAGTTTTGCGGTCAGTTGTTTTCCTTTCCAATTAGTTTCGTCAAGCTCACATAAATTTCAGAGAAGTTGTTTGAACGTCTGGTTGGTTCGTTTGGTTTGTGCATCGATCTGGGGATGCAATGTTGTAGATAGCTGGATGCGACTGACGTAGTGTTGTGTCACCAATTTGCACAAAAAATGGCTGGTGAAGCATTTCTCTCTGTCGCTGATGATGGTACGTGGCAATCCATGCAGCCAAACAATCTGATTTAGAAACAACAGCACTGTTTCTTCTGCGGTGATGATGGTTGTCCTCAGGATGTAGTGTGAATTTTAACAGAATCTATGCACCACGAAGAGGATGGGGTCCTATCCCTCGTGAGTGGTGGGAAGTCCAATCACAAAGTCCACGCTGATATCAGCCCACGGTTCCGTCGGAACGGGTAGGGGTTCAAACAGATGAGGTGGCCGTCTGCAACAAGATTTTTGTCTCTTTCAGGCCGTCGGTCTGCATCTTTTCCGTTTGGAGGAACGACGACCTGCCAAGTAAATCGCCATGGCCAACAGGGGTCGTCAAATGAAATCTTGTTTTTTTTGTACCCGCCAAACTCCTCGTATCCCTTTGCAAACAGCCTCATAAGATACGGGTCTTGTTTGACAAGCAACGCGATGATATCAACCATTAGATGTAGTCGTCGACTTAGAGAATGCATTGGAGTTGTTTTTTCCGGGCTGGTACTCAATTTCGTAGTCAAAGTTGGACTCAAGGAACTCCATCCATCAAGTTTGTTGACAAATTAGATTTCGCAAGGTCTTGAGATATTTCAGGACGTGATGGTCAGTGTAGATGATACATTGTTGGTGTTCCAAGAAGCAGTGCAATGTCTTGAATGCGTGCACGATTGTGAGCATCTCATTCTCGTGCACCGCATAGTTGAGTTCTTTCCCATGTAGTTTTCTTAACATGTACGCGACCGGTTCTCCACCGCAGTTATCTTGGAGGAGAACGGCTCCGATGGCTCGATCGGATGCATCGCTGGCCTTGATGTTGTCAACCATAGGATCTGCCAATCGTAATTCTTGCGTTGAGGTCAGAGCATTTCTCAAAGAGTTGAACAATTCTTGTTTTCTCTCCTCCAAATTCCACTCGGTGGTCTTTTGGGTGAGATCGGAGAGGCGCTGATACCCGGGAGTAATCCTTCATGAGTCAACACTAGCACTGTCAAAAGCACAAAAACATGTGGATGTCCCGAACATTTTTGGGCATGGGCCAATCAGTAACCGCTTCCACCTTTTTTGAGTCTATGGACATCTGTCAGTTGCCAATAATGTGTCCAAAAAACCCAAACAAACGGGGACCAAAGTCACACTTCAAGACTTAAAAAAAAAATCTCTTTGTAAAATAACAATAACGTTTTGTAGATGTCCATTGTGCTCCTCTAGGGTGCGGCGGTACACAAGGATGCCGTCGAGATACATGAAGACAAAGTCATGGAGTTGTTGGGGTGAGCGATAATTGCGCTGAGTGATAATTTTGACATGCCGCAATCGGTTTGATAATCCGATGTTTGTACACGAAGTTACAATTTTTTTTCCATAAATACACAGGTGCGGTTTGACGTGAAACTTCCTACTTCACAGGCCAGAATTAATTCTGGCATCTAGGTCCTAAGGGGGAAAGGAGCCTGGGTCTTTGTGTGCTGTATGCACAGTAGGGCTGTGCATGCATGTTGACCCACGTTGGTCAGCAGCTATGCTGTGCAAGCAAGCACTACTGGATACTGGGCTAAGTCTAGTCAAGGTGGGGCTACACCTGAATGGGTAGCCAAGACCGACCTGCATGAGCGACTACATCAGGGTGGCTTTGTAGCAACATGCAAAGCCTGGAGTGGGGACCGCTCTACATCAATGCATGTATGCATGACTGCGCATTGCATCAATGCATGCATGAACCACTCAGTGATAGCCTTCAGAGCAAGATGCGGGGACAGTTCTGCATCAGCAGCTACATGCACGACTCAGCAGTACGGACCACTATCTAGAGGAAGCTTCCTTAGGAAGGAAGCTCCATACTCTAGAGAAGGAAGATTCCTTGAGGAGGAAGCTACAACCCTATACTAGGAAGTTTCCTGAAGGATAAGCAGGTCAACTTGCCAAAATCCAAGTACAGAATCAGACTGGACTCAGTCAGTCCGGTAACTCCAGCAACTCCAGCAGAAAACCCATTCAATAGCTACAACAACATTCCTCCTCTGCCACACAACGCCTCACACCAAGACTCTATCAATCCTGTCTCGCCTGAAGATCCATGTTAGCCTGGCAGCCTGAGTTTGTGGATGCCTCCGACTACCGGAAGGCCTGACTACCTAGAAGAGGTGGCCACACTACATCCAAGATTGGAGAGCAGCCTTGGTAGAGCAGCCTCTTTGGATATTGCTCATCTATGAGTCAGGAGCTATGTCTAGGCGTTGAGCCCAGAGTTAGTGTCTGGCGTCAGCTCTGCTCTACAGGACTTATGTAGTCTAGAAGGACTTTGTTGGAGTTCTTCTTTGTCAACCCAGTAAGCCTGGCAGCACTCTTCCCGCTTGGGGAAAAGGGATGTAAGTCCTCTGATGACCCAGTACGTCTGGCATTGGCTGCTAGTATGGAGAGAAGGCAGTTCAAACTTGGCTTAGTATTCCGATGTTTCATAGCTTGGTGGGCGGTGCAGATGACAAGTTGTCATCCTTCCAAGAAGTGCCGCCACTTCTTGAACGTGTGCATGACCACCGAAACTTCCTTCTCATGCACCACAAAGTTCATTTCCAGCCCACGTAGTACTTAACACATGCATGCCACTAGTTACTGTTCACCATAGTCATTCTAGAGGAGGAAGATGCCAATGCTTCGATTGGACATGTCGGTGGCTATGATGGAGTCCACCGTATGGTCTCCCAACTATGAACTTTGTGCCAAGGTCAAATCATTTCTCAAATGTATAAACACTTCTTGTTTGCATCTGCCCCAATTCCACTGGATGGTTTTCCAAGTGTGATTAAAGAGAGGCACTGATACTTTGGCATTACACTATACAAATTGACAACAGTAGTTGCATGACACCAAAGATACCTAGACACCCAAAATGTTTTTGGGCATGAACCAGTCAGTGACTGCCCGTACAAGGTTTTAGTCCATCGGGATCCGTCCGCCACATTTGATGTGAGCCAAAAACTTGATCAAACAGCGACCAGAGTTGCACTTAGAATTTCCTGTAGAAGTCGTCTGCCTGTAAACATCTGAGGATGTTTTGGAGATTTTTTCTGTGCTCCTGTGACATGCACATGTATAGTATGATTTGTTGAGCTACATGGTAGTAAAATTGTTGACGCACATCCAAACGATGTTTTTCATTGCCGCCATCAATATCGCTCGGGAGTTTGTGAGTCTAAACAGCATAAGCGCAGAATCAAAGTGCCCATATTGAGTGTGAAATGCCGTCTTGTTGATGTCCTTATTTGCTCTGCGGATCTGGTAGTAACCACTTGGAAGGTTGATTCTGGTAGAAATTCTTGCTCTTTGGAGATTTTCAAAAACATGTACCCTCGCAATAAGTGATAGATTTTCTTCATAACAGTGAGGTTCAACGCTCAGAATTCCATTTACACGTGTCTTTCACCAGTCTTATTCTAATGAAAAGCACCAAGACTGGACATGGTGGCATGGATTTGTGGGTAAATGCCTCCACGAAAATCTCGTCTAGCTGACGATTCAGCTCGGTCAACGTGTGGTTGCTCATCCGACAGGTCCCTTTGATGGTCATTTTCTTGGCTTCAGGTCCTTTCGATAGTCAATGCTGTATTCCTGACGTAACTCTCAAGGAATTTCATCGTAAACAAAGCCTTTAAATTCTTTGATTAATGGTACAAAATCCTCTGGTATGGCTGTAGACTTTGCTGATTTCAAAGTGGGTGGCATTGTCGAGTCTGCTGGGTCAGCTATCGCAACCCTACCCTTTTTGTCAGGTTCTACGTAAAAAATCCACGTATGAGCTCCTCTCCTAAGTAAAACATCACCGCATTCACACATATGAGCGTGAAATGTCATCGGGTAGTCGTCTCTACAACTTCATCTGCTGCTTTCTCCTCTCTCAGTTTCCATAGTCATTGTTTCATTGTAGGTTGTTAGATTACAAAAAGGAATCACTAACTGCAATCAATTCTGAAATAGGATGTGCCAATAAGACAATCTACTTTTGGATAGTGCATGTAAACAAAATATTCGGTAAGCTCTCCAAACTCTCACAAAGTGCAGCCCCTTGTTCTGGAGTTGGTCAGGTTCTCCATTTTGGAGGATTTAATTGTCTGCGGACAGGTATTCCTTCAAACACACCTGGTTTTATCTTGAAAACAAGCACCTGAACCATTCAATTGCTGTTAAATCTGTGGCAGGCCCTCCCATCCACAAGTGCTGGTATTGTTTTGTGGCTCTATGAACCCCTAAACTGCACCAATAGCTCTATTGTTGGTTGGTCGGTCTTGTCGCCCTCTTCCAACTTTGCAATCCTAGGAACCGGCGTCTGTGGCATTGTGAGCTGTTTAGATGGGCAATCAGTCAGCACAAGTTTTTCTGATTACTGAGGAGCTTTATCTTCTACCCTTGTCCTCCAGTGTTTCCTGAACCGTCTCATTTTTATTAGCGCACCTCCCCCTCCTTCTGGCCTAGTGTTGATTCTTGTACCAGTCATGCGAGGTGTGGCCAAAAAACTTGCAAGTTCATGGGAGTCGTTGGTTCTACTCATTGATTACGTCCATCTCCATCAGAGTGGTTTTTTTACAGACTGTGACTTCCCTTGGCTACAACAAGAATGGGGCCTTGAGGTTGTAAGCCAATAGATTCCTACATCTTAGCATTGTATTTGGTGCCGTCGATCCAATCGTCTGCTTGGGATCATTCTTAAAGGATCATCTCAGATGCAAAATATTGGAATCACTCACCAGATGTTGCGTTTGAGGTTGTTGCTGTAGTGGAAACAGAGTTTTTGGAGAAAGTTTTACTCTCGGACAAGATTCTACAACAATGCCATGTGTATTTGGCCATGCAATGCTTCTAGAAAAGTTGCCGTAGTTTCTACCGTGCCTCGGAACTATCCGTAAGCTCTGTAAAACATGTGAGAACAGCACGCCTGAATTTGTTCCAGTTGTATTCTCAAGCAAGGGAATCTCACCACAGTGGACTGATTTTCTCAAAATGTATAACAACACTGATTGGAAATGTGAGAGTGGCTGGGTGAACCATTGATTAGCCTCCATTAGTCTCTTATTGTTGTTGGATATCCTGCACTTTGGACCACCAACTCTCTGTCGTGCTAAACAAAAATGATGCTGTGGGGTTAGTTTTCTTGTTGTTGTTGTTAACCAAAGTGGTGGTTAAGTATACCTTAAAGATTGTTAGCCACATCTACACTACTGAATCCTTTGGATTTGCAGAATAGAATGGTTTCAGAAGCGTTGGCCGCATTTGGGGTTGACTCAAGAGTTGGATTTTTGTGCAAGAGAGCACTTATCCTGCCATTTCAAGTTATGATGTTCCTCTAAATCCATGTTCATTTGACAGATATTATGGTTTCTTTAGGCTGTTGAGTGTTAAATGCTTTAGGCTATTGGTACAGATCATTGCTGGTCCTTGCCTTTTGAATTTTGCCTCCAGCCATTGCTCGAGGTGTCATCCCTTCAGATAGTGGCCGACACAAGGGACTTACCAAGCCTGAGGGATCTGTCACTGTGCTTGTCGTCGAAGTCGTCAGTCCCGTGTCATGTGTTGGATATCGCGCCATGTCTGCTTCTGCTGGCTATTTAAAGATTTTCTTAAATTGTGTGCCACTGCCCCTCCATCGTCAAAGTGTTTGCTTACTTACCACCACTCGTTGCCAATAGTCCTTGCTCCTTTCACTGTCGTTTGTGCAAGGTCTACCAACTTCTTGACAGCAGGGATGTATGGAAGGCTTGTCTGAGGCTTTTGTACAGGAATCAAGTTTTCCGTTTTGGCCTGAGGGAGAGTGTGCACCCTAAAGGATCCCTAGCAATGACTGATTCACACCACCAACTGTTTTTGGAGAGACTGAAAGTGTGGAGGAAACCGGTTCCAAGGATGGCAGAAAACTGGTCAGAGAGAGAGAGAGAGAGAGTGCAAATGTATTATTCCTGAATTCACTGGGAATGAAATCTTATGCCAGGCTCAAATTTTGTGACATTTTATGACCACTGATACAAGCTTTCCAGAACACCAAAGCATGCCATATTCAAAGCATCCTAGCACATTCTATAGATTTTAGAGTGTCCCTTGGTAGGGTGTCCCTTTTCCCACCTACGAAGGCATCCCTTCCATCCTCTAGAAGGTTCTTCCCCTTCATAGATTCTTCAGCTTAATTTTAGTAGGTGGGAAGGTGTCCAGAAAACCAGGAAGCCTCTAGATGCCTTATGGACCAAGCTATCCCTTCTAGAAGGTGTGCTACCTTCCTTGACCTTCCCCTAGCCTTCAAGAACCTTAGAGAGGATATCTAGAAGTTGAGCTAGCTTCCTGACATCTATCTTCCACCTCTCTTGACTTAAGGCAGAAAATGAAGTGGTGGGGCTTGAACATGGGCCCTTGCATTTAGAGGTAGAAACCATGAACCACTAAACCATCTGGGCTTTTTTTTTTTGGAATTCCTTCTAGGACTCACTGCTCCTATGGTGAGGAGCACACCTCCGATAATGTCTCCCTTGCTCATCACCCATGGCGGCTGCCCATGTTTAACCTGCAAATCAAGAGGCTTTGACAAGGCAAGTTCCATGCAGGTAGCATCATGCCTGTACTTGGGTTGTGACCAAGTCATGGCATCAGCAAGCATGTGCTTTGTGCCATAGTGCACAAGCATTACATCACCCTTTGCAACAAGATCACGTGCAAAGTGATGCTAGATCTTTATGTGCTTTCTGTGTCCTCCAGTGTAGAACAGGGTTTTTTGCTAGGCCGATGGTGCTCATGCTGTCAACGTTTAGCACTGTTGGCTTCTTTTGAGGCACCCCAATCTTCTTGAGCAATTGTCGCAGCCATAGTGCCTCCTTCGCGGCTTTCGCGCGTGCGATGTACTCCAACTCAGTACTAGACATCGTCACACAGTCCTGCTTTCGGCTTGTCAAAGACACCGCTGTACTACCAAGCACAAAGACTTAGCCTGATGTTGACTTGTCGTCATTAACATCACCTAC
>SZWC01023702.1:0-30960 GCA_023375785.1 Penium margaritaceum
CCTAAAACCGGCCCAAAACCACTGTTTTGGCCGTAACTCTGCGCACACATGTCAGAATCCTACGCCGTCTGAACCTAGACGTGCAGAATCAAAAGACGGACGCTACGACTGGTCACATGCATGCATCTATCGACAGACAGTGAGCATACAATGCAAAAACATGCAAATAGGCCTCATGGCCAGTCCGCCGAAAGACGCCTGCAAGATGTAGAAGACAAAGCAGAGAGTCCCGGTGGCATCTGGGGCTCTGGTGCAGTGGTCGGCCAGCTCCAAGCTGGTAGTCCGCCGCCTGTCGTCGCGCCGGTGCCACCAGGGCAGCCGCCTCAGGGATCTGCACGAGTATGGACACGGCCGAGTGGTCACAGTAAACTGTACAGGAACGGCACAAAGCACAACACTCCCCCATGACCCGATGGTACGCATGTCCATACGCGTGCAGCACTGGTACGAACACAAGAGTGAGTGACACAAACAGATGAGACGCAGACGCACATCCTACACTCAACCACTCTCATGCACCGGGCGAAGCCCAACAGAACGAATGGCCACCAGGAACTTTCCGTGAGCAAGTGCCTTCGTCAAGAAATCAGCACGCTGCGTGTCAGTACCAACTCACATGATGGAAATCACGCGTCGCTCCACCAGATCATGAACGAAGTGATGCTCAACCGCAATGTGCTTTGTGTGAGCATGAACAACACCAGAGTTCTCCGCAATGGTGAGAGCACTCTGGTTGTCGCAACGCAGCACAATGGCGGGTACTTACTGCCCACGCTCAAGAAACAAGCGTTGCAGTCATACTGCCTCAGCAGCCTCTACGCCCAAAGCAACATACTCCGCCTCTGACAAGCTACGTGCAATGCAGCCCTGCTTCCCGCTTCGCCAAGACAAAGCGGTACCACCGAACAAAAACACGTAGCCAGTACGACTGCGCCCATCAGGGCTCCAAGCCCAGTCACTGTCAGTGTAGCCGTCAAGGACCACCGAACACTACCGACGAAAGCAGAGTCCGAGGTACGACGTGGATACCACGTACCATACCACTTGCACAGCCGCGTGAAGGGCTCTTGCACGTGGAGCCTACGAGAACTCAGCAAGGAGGTTGACGGCGAACACGATGTCAGGACGCGTGGTGGTGGCCAGGTACATCAGAGATCTGATGAGACGGAGGTACAAGGTCACGTCCACTGTCTCCCCTAGCTGTGTAGGATCATCCACCTTCAGGGCATCCTGCCCATCGGGTGTAAGAGGTGTGGAAGCGGATGTCACTGCACCAAGGAGATCGCTGAAGCGCTCCCCCACGACTCGTGCGTATCGGGCCTGATGCAGCAACAGTGTCCGATGTCTACGATCTCGCACGATCTCCATACCAAGAAACACCGATGCAAGACCGAGGTCCTTCATCCTGTAGGCAGTCTGCAGGACAGCCTTGGCCTCCTTCACGGCCTCCAGGGACAGAGACGCAATCAGGAGGTCATCAACATAGACCAGGATAGTGGTGAATCGCTCGGGTGTCGGTAGGATGAAGAGCGAGGGGTCTGCCTCGTTCTGTACGTATCCTCCGCGATTCAAAGTGCCAGTGATCTCCCGGTTCCAACACCGTGGAGACTGCTTGAGGCCGTACAAGGCCTTGCGCAAGCGCCAGACCTTGTCACCGTCCTCAAAACCTGGTCGCTGAGCCACGTAAATCTCCTCATCCAGAGAGCCATGGAGGAACGCATTGTTCACATCCATCTGGTGCAGTTCCCAGTCATGCTGAGCCACTACACCGAACAGAGCTCGAGCTGAGGTCATGCGGCCGACAGGGGCAAAGGTGTCAGTGTAATTGACTCCCTCAATCTGAGAGTACCCCTTGACGACCAAGCGGGCCTTGTAGCGTTCCAGTGAGTCATCCGGCTTCACCTTCTTGCGAAAGACCCACTTGAACTGAATCGCCTTCCTCCCAGGCCGACAAGCTCATAGACTCTGTGCTCTCGGATAGCACGAAGCTCATCCTCGCAAGCAGCTCGCCAGGCATCGGCATCCTCCGATGAGATAACCTGCCTCAATGTGCCAGGGTCAGGTGCCATAGAGGGGGAACTCTGCGTGGCAAGTGCACACGCCTCAGTGTCGGGCCTGACAGCCACGAGATCAGCTGCTGCGTCACAGGCGATATGGAACTCGCGAGTGACCAGGTCGTGCCCTACAGGGCACGCTGGATGTACCTCTGAAAGCTCGGTGCGGGCACTCAGGCCTAAGGCCTTTGTGCCTGGATCACCGCTCGCGATGCTGCGAGTAGAACGCCTGGGTCCGGGACCCGACGCTCGCTGAGCTCCGGAGTCTAGCGGTCAAAGGCGGCCACCGGGCTCACGGGAGTAACCGGAGGTCGAGGGGCGCACCTCAGGCTCAGGGACAGGTACGACCACAGGAACAGGTACGACCACAGCTGGTGAGGGCTAAGACGAGGCAGCCGGAGATGCCGAGCGAGGAGATGAGTGTGTGGGAGACACGGGGCTGGGTGTGACAGCAGGCAAGGCTGGTCCGGACACAGAGGCGGGGGTGTCAACCGACGTGGACAAAACTCGGTCACACGCAAAAGCAGGGGTGCCAGCAGACACAGGTGATGGTGCAGGAGGAGGTGTGAGAGAAGAGGTACCTGTGGGGTGTGAAACAGGCTGTACAGGCGAGATCTCTGGGCTGATGGCAATGATAGCCAGATCATCAAGGGCTGGAGATCCAGAGGGGGCTCGAGCGGACACATCAGCCGAACGAGGGATGGTCACTGGCGTAGAAGTCTCCCCCATCCGCCGAGGACCCTGACAGGAAGGGACATGGGCTGCGGAGAGGGCTGTGATCGAAGTCAGGTCACGGTACGTGAGTGACTCAAAAAATAGCTCGTCACGAGACTCAATGACGCGACGGCGAGTGGGGTCCCAAAAACACCAGGCCTTCGACCGTGGGGAGATGCCAATGAAGGCACACAGGCAACCCCGAGGGGAGACCTTGGACGCCTACTGGTCCTCGGTGTACCACACGGAGGCCAGGGATCCCCAGACGCGAGCGAGACGAAGGTCAGCATGGTGGCCAAACCAGAGCTCGTACGGTGTAACATGGTCCGGAAGTGGACCATGCGGGAGGCGGTTCCAGACCCAAGTCATGTAGGCGAAGCCCTCGAAGGCGAAAGACTCCGGGAGACCGCACTCAGACCGCATGGCGCGGACCGCATCCTCCATGGTGCGGTTCCAGCGCTCAGATACACCATTCTGCTGTGGAGTAGCAGGAGCGGAGACCTGGTGAAAAATCCCGTGCTCAGCAAAGAAGGAGTCCATCTCGCCAAGGAACTCGCCGCCGCGATCCAAGCGAAAAGTATGTAGCGTGTGGCGAGACTGACGCTCAGCCATCACAAGCCAGACCCAAACTACAAGGGCGGCGTCGCTCTTCTGATGCAGACTGTAGACCCACCGCATGCGGGTGAAGTCATCAGTCAGCGTCAGAACATACCGGCCCCTCCCGGACAGAGACTCGACCGGGAGAGGACCGAGAAGGTCCGAGTGGACCAACTTGAGAGGCCTAAGTGCTCGGGAACGCGAGTCAGGGTAGGTGCACCGGTGCATCTTCCCCTGAGCGCAGAAAAGACAGTTAGTCTTGGGTGGCTTCTCGAAAGAAGCCACGTCAAGACCAAGAGCAGGCTGTGTCCGAATGAGCTTCGACACAGTGTCGGAGCCCACGTGACACAGACGACGATGAAGCAACCGCTGGTGTTCCGAGGATAGAACACCAGTGAAAAAAACGCGACCGGATGAGGAGGGAGAGCAAGGGGAGGAGGGCCGAGGGATACGATACAAATCATCTATGACTGAAGCACGCAAGACAATGTTACGGGTGTCAGTAGTAGTCACCGTCGCTGAATCAGCGGTGTGCTCCACAGAGAGACCCATCAGAGTGCAGGCACGCACAAAAAGCAGGCTGAGCTCAACATCAGGCACAAACAACACGTCAGAAAGATACAAGTGGCCAGACGGACCGTCGAAACATACAACCCCCACACCATGGACTGGCAAGGACTGACCAGAGCCTGTACGAACAGAACGGACAGTCGTGACAGGACCAAGTACGACAAGGCCACTGCGACGGCACGTCATGTGATGGGTGGCCCCTAAATCGATGAACCAAGTGCCACTGGATTCACGAATGGTGGACGTCACTGTACAACGAGCAATGTAACACTCGGCATCAGAGGGACGCTGAGCCGACACTGGGGAGGAACGACGTACATCACGAAGATGAGACTCATGAATCCAGTCAGTGCAGTCAGGCCCATCATCATCACATGCTGACTGTGCTCCCCCACACGCGTCATCACGAGCCACGGGAACGGACAAACAAGCAGTCTGTGAACCACCCAACGATGACAACACACTCGCACCTCCCTGAAAACGAAGCGCCAGCAGATGAAGAAGCTCGGCGATGGTGCGGTCGCGTGGGTCCGGATCGCTGCTGCTCGCCGGTGAGGACGCAGGAACAGCTGCAGTCGTGGCCGCCACATGTCCCGAGGAGGGTGCGGGGGATGCGCCGGACGTGGAATGAAGAGCATGAGCAGCCTGAAGACCACGGGTGATCCGCGCCCAGTCAAGCGGCTGCTGGCACTCGGTGTAGCGATGGGCGCCTCCACAGTTGTAGCAGTGCACAGAACGGCCAATGCTACCACTGGATGACGATAACTGCTGACCTGATACACGCTTCCTATTGTTCTTCTTCCCCTGGGCGGCTGCTGCAACACCTTGTGTCTGCGTGGGTGTAGACGGGGTCGAAGAGGAGGAGGAAGATGAGGTGGTCATGGTGGAGGTGGATGAGGGTGACTGCAGGAGAGAAGATGGTGGTGATGCGACGACTGCTGCAGCGAGGGAGGTCTCCTGATGCGCTACTGCTGCCTCACGGGCTGAAGTCACCTGGAGGAAAAGTTGATGCGCCCAAGGAAGCAGCTGCAAAGTGGCTGAGAAAGGCTCGAGGACGGCGCCGTTGTACCATGTGAAGATGTCTATGTACTCAAGGCGAACTCCGAGCATAATCGTCCGAAGCGCCCGCAGCTGTGTGCCTCCTGAGGTCCCTAGACGCGTGTAGATACGCATATCGCGTCACCAGTAATCCGCTGAAGACTCCGAAGGCCCCTGACAAAGCGAATGGAAAGCACGAATGTGTGACGCACAAGTGGCGTGCGTCTCTGCGGTCAGCAGGGATAACGCCAGATCCCAGCCTCCACGGGGATCGGCGCCGGTGCCTGTGCCAGCCTCGCCAAGGAAGGGGCGGAAGTCGACGACAGTCTCGCGTGGCATGGCGTAGAGAAGTCCGCACATGGCCCGGGCTGCTGTCAGTGCCTGTGCTGGGTCTGTAGACTGGTACGGGCTGTGGTAGTAAGGCCACACTCCCTCAGATGTAGCCCACACCTGAAACAGGATCTCCCAGCAATCGAAACCATCCTCGCTGATGTACCGTGGAGGTGGTGCCTCAAAGTCCTTAGGTTGCCGCTCCGTGGGGAGAGCAACCGCAGGCTGAGGTGGACAAGAGATGGGAAAAACTCCTGGGAGAGGGTGATCGCCAGGGTAGTCAGGTGATGATCATATCGGGGTAACCGGTGGAGGTCGGGTACCCGTCTGCAGCTGACGGAGGCGCTCCTGGAGAACTCAAATCTCGTGCTCCTGGGAATCATCCGTGATGCCTGGCATGAATGGCTCATCGTGTAGTGGCTCATCATCAAGGAGGTCAGCAGGTGGTGGGTCAGGTGGAGCGCCTGTCACGAGTGCCTGGACCAAATACTGGGTAGAGACCGCAACTCCGGTAGCTCCCTCAGAAATCCGCGGAGGGGCCGTGGACTGAGCGCGCAGAAGCTCAGTTAGCATGCGGATAGCGTCAGTCTGCTCTCTCTGGAGACGACGCATCTCATCCTGCTGGCTGCGCAGGTCCTCAATGGCCTGCGAGCATGGACTCAGTACGCCAGACGAGGAGGAGGAGGGATCGCCTGGTCCCTTCTCCTTGCTGTCGGACAGGCTCATGTCGCCGCTCAGTATGGAGCGACGGATGAAATTAGTTGGATTTAGAAAGCGTCAGCGTTTCTCGAGGTATTGAAACGCTGGCAACTTTTGACTTTCCGGCCAAAAATTTGACTAAGTATGGTGCTGACGTCAGCAGGTGGTTGCTGACGTCAGCACGACTGATAACGTCAGCAAGAAAAATTGCTGACATCAGTTTGTTTCCCCTTTTTTTTCTTTTTTCTTTTTCTTCTTCGCGAATCTGCGAGCGCGTGCAGCCGCTCCGCGGTGGCCGCGCGGACGCTGCACGGAAGCTGCGCAACAGCTTCCGCCCAGCTGCTGCTGCAACTGCGCTGTCAGCTGCAGCAGCAGCTGTGTAGCTGTGGATGCAGCGGTGGCAGCAGCGGCTGCGCTGCTGCTGCTGCACGCTGCGGTTGCTGCTCGCTGCCGCCGCTGCACGCTGTTCCTGCTGCTGCTGCCGCGCTGCTGCTGCAGCTACTGCTGCTGCTGCTCTGCTGTTGCCGCCGCGGCTGCTGCTGCTGCTGCTGCGTTGCTGTTGCCGCCGCTGCTGCTGCACTGCTGCTGCCGCTGCTGCGCTGCTGCTGTTGCCGCTGCTGCTGCGGCCGCTGCTGCTGCACTGCTGCTGCCGCTGCCTCTGCTGCTGCCGCTGCCTCTGCTGCTGCTGCTCTGCTGCTCCGGCTGTGGGAGGGATGGCTGCACTCACTACAGCCGCCACGCACCTCACGTGGCGGTGCACAACGCTGCTGCTGCCTCTGCTGCTGTGATCTCACGTGGTGGGTGGGGCTGCGTAGACGGCGACCGGCTGTCTCCAACAGTCCTCAGGAACTCTGCTGCATCGGTGACTCTCATTTCTGCTGCTCTGTTGCGTCTCTACTGCGTAGCTCAGTGAGAACTGTCTCACTACTCTGATACCATGAGAAAATGCGTGGAATCTTCCTAGCACCGTAGCCGCTGACTAGGCATCAGTGCCAGATCCGACGGTGTCGACAGTCACAGGTCGTACACACTACGGCACGGGTTTGGCTAGGAGACACAAGACAAAGTGTAAGAATGCTTCAATATAGCATATGCAAAGAGAAATGACAAATGACAGGTCCAAGGCATAAGTACCTGCAATTGGAAATAATCTTTTAGGGCATGCAGGCCCATGCAAAAACGAACATGAGCTCTGTGTGTGAGTGCGATGCAAGACGGCAAGAATTTGGCTAAGTCTGGAACGCTGAATATAAAGAACAAGGAGAGATTACAAATGAGCCCCTAGCGGGCTTAAGTAGGGGCGCCGGCAGCTAGCCGCACCGGGCCCCGTCACCCCCGCTGAGCCCAAACGGGTCAGCGGGGAGAAGACACTACGTACACCACAATAACAATAACGATGGTCTCCTCGAGGCATCGGAACAGCTCTCCGAGTACCCGGGTCTCAACCACCGAGAGAATAGGAACAGTGCCAGAAAATCTCAAAATCAGCGTCCAGACATCACACACAGCTTTCCGAACATCGGAAGCCCCACAACAGCCATCGGGTCTCCTCGTCGTACCGATGTAGTCCACCGGGTGCACGGGTCTCAACCCATCGAGAAAACTCTCCTAGCTCCCGACAAGCCCACGGGGCTACCGGAACGCACCGACCGCGTCTCGCCGGCGCTATCGTAGGTACTGGAGAAGTCTCCGTGCATTCCGGAGGCCCGTCGTGTCATCATGCCCTCCTCTGCCATATACCCCGAATGTGGGTATATCGGTAAACTAGCAGTGTCAGTCGTGACGGGTGGAAGCCACACAAACCAACACTCCCCCTGGCTGACATAGCCGTCCATGCCAGAACGAATGAACGAAGGCATGAAACAACAATGTATGGCAAGCCATAACATGCATGAGTCAACTCACACAGACATACACACACACACTCATCTGCTATCCATCTAAGGTCTCCCTGGACACTGGCACAGCCCACCAAGTGTCTGGGTCTCGACCATGATAGCAATGATGCACACGCACACATACACATGTCATGCACATGTCAGAGGACAAGATGGTCTCCTCATGACACTGGCGGTACCAGGGCCCGGGTCTCGACCGCTACAAGCAATCCAACTCAATAGATTCATCATCCAAACACAGGATCAAGGGAGAATCTTCTCGTAACACGGGTGCAACGCACCACGTGTCCGGGTCTCGACCAACAGCTCGCATGCACATGCCACACACAGTAAAGCGACACACTAAGACACACGATCACATGGTCTCCTCGTGACACTGGTGCAATGCACCAAGTGTCCGGGTCTCGACCAACAGTGTGCTACCATCTATATGCAGCTGTGCAGGCACGTAGCGTGAGACACATGCGGGATGCTGTAGATGCTCACGACAGAGCATGGACCTCGCCATGCATCTCCCATGGCGTCGCGTCAGGTCGAGGTCCACACAACACTCCCCCTGGGCAGATGAACCTGGAAGCGATGTCCTCGATGGAGATGCTGATGTCGTAGCTGAACAGATCCTGGGCGATGAGTCATGTGGTGTATCCATCATGTAAAGACAGCTCCCCTGTCACCTGCGAGTCGACTCCCTCCCTCAAAGATGAAGTGGTGTCTCCGGCTAGAACTCCTCACGTGAATCTGCATCACCTGGGGTATACCAGTCCTCGCGTGACTGCCAAGGGTCCCAACTCACAGTCTCTCCTGCCTCCGCACTGCCGCGATGCATCTGTGTGCGCCAGAGGAACGAGAATGGACGAGCAGCATGCGTGCGTGGATGAAATGGCGGAGCTGGCCTCCGATACGGGATAGCACACCCTAAGACACAAGGGTGTACTGCCAGAAGAGGAGAGCTGGAGTGACGAACCGGATCACCACTCGTGGATGAAGATGAAGATGGGGCAGGTGAGTCGGGTGAATGAAGGTGCATGACGGCGGCAGAAGAGGAAGGAAGAGCGATGATGGGGTCGACAGGAGCCAGGATGGCGGAAGCCGAAGGCACGCTCACCTCTCCTATGACAGTGTCTCCAACAAACATCATACTCGGAGCTCGTACAAGATCATCCCGGGGTATAGGTGTGCCAGATGCCGCTGGCGGAAGGCTCCTGCCGGTAGCAGTGATGCTTCTCTCCTCTGAGAATCGCTCACGCGCTGCCATCATCTCCCGCTGTAGCATGACTACACGCTCCTATAGATCAGCATAATCTGCCTCGGACATGTCGAGGTGGCCTATGTCGACCTGGTGTAGGATAAACTCTGCCTCAGTGGATGCTGCACATGCAGACTGCACAACTCGTGAGTACTGCGCCATCTGCATCTCTGCTGCTGAAGATAATGGAACCGGTGCTGCTGCATCCTCCTTGGGGTCAACCAAGCTCGCAATGACGCTGGAACATCGTATGCAGCTGCAGGTGTCGCATCCACATCACAACTCGTGTCTGTCAGACGAGGAGTGAGCGGTCGCATGCCGAGAGAGAAGGAGAAGGATGAGTCGTCAGAGTCCATGGAGCATGTAGAAATGTCGTCCGTGCAGGTACTGCCACTCTCAGTATCCATGTGATCAACTAGGTCACCAGCACGTGAACACGAAGGGGCAGAACTCAGCTCCAACTGACGAGGTGACTCCATCTGCGTGTAGGGATCTGCACCACTGTCCTCAACTGCCGCCGTAGTGGACACAAGTGTACAGGGCTCTGGCTCAGCAATGTCCGTCAAGGCGACCAACAAGCACAGCTGGCTGGTCGCTACCACCTGCTCGATGATAGAGTAAGGACCATCATCTGACTCCGTCATGTATGTCGCTACTCCGTCGTGGGTACGGGAACCCGAAGACTGTGGGAACATGGACGACTCCTCACGCTGAAGCTGGTCCTCATGTACCGTAGATGAGACGGTGGAGCCTGTTGTATCTGCTACAGCATATGTCCCAACAATGTCTCTCAGAACTGCTGCTCTCAAGAATGCCTCAACCTCCAAAAGACCAACCGGCTGACTCTGCTCATGCACTGCGACTGCTATCGTACTGGTATGAATCTCGTGCGCCAACGCCCCCGGAGATCCGTGTGGGGCATCCCGATCCGCACAAGACTGCTGTGCCACCACCAGGCCGCTACTGGTCGGAGTCGCGAGTGGCATCGCCAAGGCACGCGGGACCTGCACTCCTCCTGATGCAACCTGCTGCTGCAGAATGTCCGGCTGCTGCCCCAGCGTAGATGTCGACCTCAATGACATGCACGTCCCAAGTACCCCAACATCCGCCGGACTGGTGTGAGTCTGCTGCACGCTCTCCCCCAAAAGTCTGATGGATGCATCTCGATCCGCACGAGACTCCTGTGCCACCCCTAGACCTCCAGCGGTTGGAGCCGTGAGTGGCACCGTCCAAGGACGACGTGTCTGTGCTCCTCCTGATGTCACCTACTGCTGTGGAAGATCTGAATCCAACCTGGAGGATGAAAAGCAACTCTCAACCATGAACGCCATGTCGGGGTCAGACTCCACGCCATGTGATGTCTTCGTATCATCTGAATCTGCCTGAGCTGACGCTCCGGCAGCACGGCCCGGCGCGAGTGCGAATCCTGTCGCTACGGTCACATCAGGCAATGCGCAGTGACCACACTCCCCCTCAACAGGTACAGCAACGGAGGCCAAGGAAGTGAAGGATGTATCAACACCGGCGCGAGCACGCCGTGCGGAGCGCTGACGCCGACGTCGTATAGTCACTCGACTGGAACGACTGCATAGAGGTATGTCATCGCGAGATGGCGTCGTGGTCGTAGAGTGAAGGATCGACAGGATGGTGGCAGCCTGGGACGCGCTGGCAGGTGGAGCTGAAGGTACACCATCCGATGAGGAAGGAGAAGAGGATGGAGGAGATGTGATCGAAGAGGCGGTCGACAAACGAGTAGCAGAAGCACGCTCAGTGATGACGAGGGCACAAAGCCGCTGCACTGTCTGCCGGAGGCCATGGATCTCGGCGAATATGCTCGCCAGAGGTCCAGCTATGGGATCTACCAAGGCCAGCAGATCCGTGTGCTGTGGAGGACGCATGCTCGGACGAGGCTGTAGCCAAGGTGGATGCCAGCCGGGAAGGCGCGTCCAACAGCGACGCCAACCATGACGTCCATCACCACAGTAGTAGCAGGCGAACGCGCAGGGCGCCTGCTCAGATATCCGCGCACTCATCTCGTGTGCTGGATGATGGATAGGTACCGAGGGCACCTACTCCCGGTGGTAAACACCAAGCCACGGGAGAGAATGGGGCCAGTAGGTACTGTCACACCTGGAGATCACGGCGTCCGGGTCAGCAAACGTGACCAGACGGGACGAGCTACACTACCGCAGCACGCCCGGGGACTAGAGTCTAACAAACTACGGCCACTAATGCTGCTGCCACTAATAATGCAAAGACGGCTCCAAGACGAGAAGGGGTGGCGGCTGCAGGTGTGGCTGCTGCTCCAAGATGTAAGCGACCCAGACCTTGGAGATGGACAGACTCGAATCCGGCGTCGATCACTCGGAGTACACTACGCGCACCAATCCACGGGCCCCAGGGAGACGCCGGTCCACGACATGTGTCGAAGTGGAGATCGCTGCCGACAACAGTCCGCTCTCGGCTCTGAATGCGAAAGTGCAAGCTCTTGCACAGCCACCGCATTAGGTAGTCGTCGACACTCCACCGCCTGATGCTGCTATTGCGGCTATGAAGCTGCGGCTGCTGCGGCGGTGGTAGTTGGAAAAGTACCTTTTTTTTGTCGTGTTTCACTAGCCGTCAGGCCCCCCTTTTTTTCTTCTTGTTCTCTTTCTTGCCCTTGGCCACCCCCTCCTTTTTTCTCTCTTTTCAATCTTTTTTAGGCGTACCCCTTTTTGTAGTTTGTGTTGCTCGCCCCCCCCCCTTTTCTTGATTGCCCCTCAGGTGAGCGAACAGAGAAAACAAGGAAAGGGGGGGGGGCGTCCGGCCTATCCGGCCCTCCCACCCGTACACGCTCGCTCGCTCGCTCGCTGAGCGAGCGAGTGAGCGATTGAGCGAGTGGCTGCCGAGGGGGGGGTCCGCCCCTCTCCACCGTCGACCCCTCCGTCGGTTGGCCGACGGGGCCGACGGGCCCCTCCGAGGGGCCCCTCGGAGGGGCACGACGGGGCCCTCCGAGGGCCCCCTCTAAAGGAGGGGAAGGGGGGGCCGAAAGGGGCCGAAGGGCTCTCCCCCCTCGGAGAGGCCCCCTGATGGGGGACGAGGGGGCCCCTCCGAGGGGGCCGGGGCCCTCACAGGAGGGCTACGAGGCCCTCCAGCAGCAACAGCTGGAGCGGCGGGTGCAGCTACTACGATTACTGTTGCTGCTACTGCTTCCGTCGTTGCTGCTGCTGCTACTCTGCGCAGCAGCTGCTGCTGTTGCTGCTTGATGCTACCGCCGCTGCTGCTGTTGCTGCTTCTGTTTTTTTTTCCTTTCGCTTTGCACGCTGCTTCTTCTGCTGCTGTGCGGCTGCTGCTGCTGCTGCTACTGCTGCTGCTACTGCTAAAGCTGCTGCTGATGTTGCTGCTTCTGCTACTGCTGCGTCGCTGCTTCCTACTGCACGCTGCTGCTTCTGCTCGCTGCTGCTGCTCGCTGCTACCACGGGTGCAAGCTGCTGCTGCGTCGTTGCTGATCGTGCACGCTGTTGCTGCCAACGCGTGCTGCTACTGCTGCTGCTGCTGCTACTGCTGCTACTGCTGCTGCTGCTGCTTCTACTGCTGCTGTTGTTCGCGGCTCACCGCCCCTCTGGCGTTCACGTGCAGTCGCTTTGCGCTCCCTCACGCTGCTGCCGGCTGTAGGTAGTGACACACGGTGTGACGAGGGAATGGAAGGATGTGGGGCGAGGAACCAAGAGAGGTTTTGCACCACGTGCAGTGTCGCTCAAAAAAAAACACAAGTGAGAGAGTCGGGGAAACGAGTCACAGACGTGCGAGGTCTTGGGTGACGGGAGACAAGCCGAGAGCGAGCGAGCGGCGAGCTCGATCTCGCTCTCAGCTTATCCCCTCCTTGGGGCTCGAACACCACACACACCCCATTGTCCCCTTTAAGCACAAATCATGCCATGCAAGTGTCAACCACACAAAAGTAAGCCAGGAAATGAACCCTTCTGGCACAGTACATGACACGACCGAAAGCCATGTTCTTGCATCTCTTGGTACTTGCAACTGCTGGTCCTTCACACGATGAATTCGTCCCCTGAAGGTGGTCTTCACGCTCAGTCACCTGCGACAATGAAGGTGGAGTGTGCAGCGAGGCCAGAGGTCACAACATGCCACAAACCAACACTCCCCCATGACCCGCAGCCGACGCATACGCACACAGGGACAAGGGTCACAAGACGTGACATACACTGAACTGTACAAAGAGGGGGACTAGGAAAAACTCTCACCCAGGAACATCACGTGCACACATAAGCCCAACGGCATGCACTGCAGCCTTGAACATGTTGCTGCTGAGAGCCTTCGTAAGGAAATCAGCGCGCTGCTGTCGGGTATCGACCCAGACAATCTGGACATCACCTGCTGCAATGTGCTCACGCACAAAATGATGCTCCACATTGATATGCTTTGTGCGCGTGTGATGCATGCCATCATTCTTAGCAATGGCTTTGGTGCTCTGGTTGTCACAGCGCAGGGTGATGGAGCGGATGGGAACGCGCAGCTGCTGCAACAAGCGACACAACCAGATGCTCTCACACGCACCTGCACCCAAGGCCACGTACTCTGCTTCACTGGAGCTGCGTGCCACACATTCTTTTCCACGACACGGCTGCCCCCCCAACGAGGAAAATGTAGCCAGTGCGACTACGAGCATCAGTATCGTGGGCCCAGTCGCTGTCGGTATAACCATCCACTACCACTGAGGGCTGTGCTCGATAACAGAGGCCTGTTCGGGCAGTGGACAATGCATACCGGACAACACGTAAGGCGGCCTCCATGTGTCGTGCTCGAGGACACTGGGAGAACTGGGCCAGGAAGTTCACGGCGAAGGCGACATCTGCCCTGGTCGTGGTCGCGAGGTACATGAGAGAACCAATAATGCGCAAGTAGTCCGTCACGTCTACTGCCTCCCCCAGCTTGGACACATCCAGTGTCTTCAAGAGCCACTGCCCTGCTGGGGTCATGGGCGTGGACGCAGTGGGCACTGTCTCAAGCAAGGGAGCGAAGCGCTCTCCCAGACTGCGTACATATGCAGCCTGGTGGACATGAAGCACGCGACGCGATCGGTCACGCTCGAGCTCCATCCCAAGGAAGACACGAGCCGGCCCAAGGTCTTTCATCTTGTATGTGGACTGCAACAGTGACTTGGCTACGCTGACCGCCTCTTGACTGGGGGACGCGATCAGCAGGTCGTCAACATAGACGAGGACAGCCACAAAGGGGGCAGGGCTCGAGGTGACAAAGAGAGACGGGTCTACCGTGCTGCGCTTGTATCCTCCCTTCTCAAGGGTCGACGTGATCTCCTGGTTCCAGCAGCGAGGCGATTGCTTAAGACCGTAAAGAGCCTTCCGTAGTCACCAGACCCTGTTCGTGCCGTCAGAGAATCCAGGGGGCTAGACCATATAGATCTCTTCGTCGAGCTGACCGTGCAAGAAAGCGTTGTTCACGTCCATTTGTTCAAGTTCCCAATCATGCTGAGCAACAAGGCTCAGCAATGCGCGCGCTGTGGTGTACCGTCCAACTGGCGCAAAGGTCTCGTCGAAGTCAACGCCCGGCACTTGAGAGAAACCCTTCGCAGTGAGGCGTGCCTTGTACTTGTCAAGAGTGCCATCGGGCTTGTACTTGCACCGAAAGACCCATCGAGCATCAATGGCTTTGCGCCCTGGCGGCAGGTCCACCAGCTTGTAAACAGCATGATCATCCAGCGCCTTCAGCTCTGCTTGCATGGCGGCTTCCTAGTGATGGGCATCAGAAGCCATGCGAGCCTGACGAGCCGTGGTCGGTTCAGGGGTAAGAGAAACAGCGCCAGACGTGGCGTGACACTCAGCGACAACACCAGAGGACACAGTGGCTAGGGCCGCTGCATGCTCGGCAACGAGAAGAGCATAGCCTAGGACTGAGCTTGGGTGGACAACACCAGTGGCCAAGCCGAGAGCATCAAGGCCAGTGGGGGCAACAGGGTCCTGTGCCGAGCGAGTAGGAAACGTAGCAGGGGCAGAGCGGTGAGGCAGAGCGCGAAGGCGGCCGCCACGGACAAACGGCGAGACTGGGGCAAGGCCAGCGAGCTGTCCGCCACTGACAGGAGCAGGCGATGCAGCAGGGTCCAGGGTGGAGGAGGAACGGACAGGGGAGACAGACCCTGGAGAGACTGAGGACCCAGGGGATGACGTGCTGGGCGTGCCAGACGACGGACCAGGGGATGACGTGCTGGGCGTGCCAGACGGCGGACCAGGGGATGACGTGCTGGGCGTGCCAGACGACGGACTAAGGGATGACGTGCTGGGCGTGTCAGACGACGGACCAGGGGATGAGTCTGACGCCAGAACCGGGGGTGATGTACTGGATGAGCCAGACGACGGACCAGGGACCGAGGTTGCAGGTTGCTGCGATGCAGCCGTAGGGCCGGCAGAGGAAGCAGGCCCAAATGCCCCCCTCAGCCGAGAGAGCGGGAGAAGGGAGTCAGCAGGAGGTAGACGGTCGAGGTCACGAAGGAAGACAGACTCGAAAAACAACGCATCGCGAGACTCAACGACACGAAGACGCACAGGGTCCCAGAACCGCCACGCCTTGGACTGGGATGAGACACCCAAGAAGGGACACAGACGAGCACGTGGGGCAAGCTTGCCGTCGCGAAGGTCATCAGGCAGCCAGACTGCGGCAATGCTACCCCAAACGCGGGCCAGGCGAAGGTCGGCACGTGTGCCGGACCAACGTTCAAAAGGCGTGACGGTGCGAGGAAGCGAGCCATGATGAACCCGGTTCCAGACCCAAGTCATGTAACACATAGCCTCGAAGGCAAAGAGAGGCGGGAGACCGGACTCAGCAAGGAGGGTGCGAACCCCATCGGCGAGGGTGCGGTTCCAGCGCTCGGAGACACCATTTTGCTGGGGTGTGTATGGAGCCGACGTCTCCAGACACACCCCCTTGGACTCAAGGAAACGGGCAGTGGGGCCAAGAAATTCACCGCCGCGATCACTACGAAACACGCGCAGAGAACGCTGGCACGCTCGCTCAGCCTGGGCAAGCCAGGTGACAAGGACAGAGTGGACGTCACTCTTTTGACGAAGAGCGAAGACCTAGTGGTAACGCGAAAAATCATCAGTGAGGCAAAGCACATAGCGACCGACGTCACCAAGGAGGTCATGGGGCAAGGGGCCCATGACGTCAACATGCACACGGTCAAGAGGGTGAGAAGAGCGGGAGTCAGAAGCAGAAAACGGAGCGCGGTGCATCTTACCTTGAGCACAGTCTAAGCATGATGTAGGGCAAGGAGACGGAAAAGATGATGGTGAGAGCCCGAGAGCAGGCTGCAAGCGCAGCATGCTGGTGACAGCGTCAGTATGCACGTGAGCAAGGCGACGATGCAGAAGGTGCACCTGGTCGGGCAAGAGAGATGGTGCGACATGAGCAAGTGTAGTGCCAATGACATGTGCCGACGAGAGCAAGAGAGGCACGCGATACAATTTGTCGCTTTTAACACCACGCAAGACAAGGCGGCCAGTGGAACGCAGACGAACAGTGCCAACGTCACGACTAGCAGAGAAGTCCATCCCTTGATCGTCGAGGGACGGAACCGACAGCAGGCTGAGTTCCAAGGAGGGAACATAGAGCACGTCAGGCAGGAACAGTGTACCACCAGGGCCGACAAAACGAACGACACCGACGCCCTGAACAGGAAGAAGCTGACCGGACCCAGTACGCACGAAACGGACCGAACCGGCCGGACCCAACGAGACAAACGACGAGCGAACAGACGTCATGTGATGGGTGGCCCCGGAGTCGAGGATCTAGAAACCACCCGACGCACGCACTGGGGGAAGGACACTACAAGTCGCCATAGTCCCAACAGGAAACGATGCAAGGGAGGACGGGTCGCAGGCAGCAAGACAGCGGGACAGGACGACGGACTGCCAATGCTCAACCCAGGGAACGGACGCGCACGGAGACCCAAGAACGTGACCGGGGGAGTCACCACGAAGGACGGCATCAGTGTGAGAAACATGACCTCTGGCCAAAGATGCTCCACTCTCACCTCCCTGATCGCGGAGGCGAAGGAGCTGAAGAAGGGACTGCTCCAGATGACGCTCGCTATCACCAGCGACGGAAGGGGCAGGTGACGGGGTCAACCCCCCCGATGATGACGGGAACCACGGTGGAGCGGTGTAGCCAGTGGAAGGGGGCCCGACGTAGACCGGGACGCCGCAGGGTGGTGGCCAGCCCCACGGGTACGGAGCTGAAGGAACGGCGACAGTGGAATAGGCGCGACCGGAAGGGATGGATGACGCAGATGAGGAGGTGCTGGAGCCGGAGCCGGACGGTGGAGGGGTGCTCGAGGTGCGAGCCCAATGAGCGCGCATGGCCCGAGCGAGGCGAAGGTCATCTGGTGGAGCGGGACAGGCGCGGGCAGAGTGCTCGTCGGATCCGCAGTTCCAGCAGACGACAATGCCAGGGGCATGAGCAGAGGAGGTAGAGGGCTTGCTCTTACCCTTAGTTTTGCCCTTGCCCTTACCGCAACCGCGTCCCTGGGAGGCAAGAGCAGAGGCGGTGGTGGTCGCAGATGAGGTAGAAGGAGGAGACGATGTTGATGCCGTCGAGGGTGCAGATGTGGTGGTGATGGCAGCGACCCCCGTAACAGCAGAGCGATGCAGACGCTTGTTCTGCAGGTTGGTCCACCAAGCGGCAAGCCGCTCAGCGGTGAAATCCCAAAGAGCCCCTACGCCAGGAGGGGACCGGGGCGGGATAGGCAGGGAGGCAAGGCGCTGCAACTCAGCAGGAGGGACGTCGCGCAGAAGGTCGGAGAGCTCAGGAATGAGCCCATTGACCATGGTGAGGACGGCAGATAACTGACCAGGGGCAGCAGCGAGCCCGAGTTCGCGGAGGAGCTTGAGCCCCCGTGCCCAGTAGGCATCCGCGGACTCATCGGTCCGCATGAGAAGGGTGTTAAATTGGACTGTGAGGGCGCTCTGTGCGGCCTGACCAGTGAACGTAGTGCGGCGACGCAGCATGGCATATGCGCCAACAGGATCTGCCGGGCGCCCAGCGGAGGGATCGGTGTTGAAGGTGCCGACATCATCAACCAGGTTCTCAGGTGCAGCAGGAATGAGGGCGCGGACGGCGCGAGCAGCTTCCGAAGGGAGAGGAGTGAAAGAAGAGGAGGGGTCAGGGGGAGAGTAATACTCACAGAGGCGTTCCCCCTGAGCCCAGGCGCTGAAGCGCACTTCCCACGAGGAGAAGGCGAGGCCTTGGGAGAGAACTGGGGGCTGAGAGAAGAAGTCATGTTGGCGGGGCGCGGCAACAACAGAAGCAACGGCAGCATGACCTCCGGACTGAGAGGACTGAGAGGAAGAGGAGGGGGCAGAAGGTGCACCAGCAGCGGTGCCAGCAGTGGAGGCAGCAGGCGAGACAGCGGATGCGGCGGGTAGACGCTTCAGCACAAGTGCAGCGACCTCGTCAGCAAATGCTGCACGATTGTCCTCAGCGAGTTTGAGACGGTCCTCAGCTTCGCGCTGGGCCTCAAGAGCTCGGTTAAGCTGACGCTGCAGGTCAGCTATGACCGAATCTTCGTCTCCAGGCATGGTGACGAAGAAGGGACTCCGCCGAAAAATTTCGGCAGAGTTTCCCCCGCCCCAGTGGGCGTGAGAACACTGACCGGTGCTTTAAGCATGCGGAGGGTAGTGCTGCAGGACAACCCCAGCCCCAGGCCAGCACGGAAGAGAAGGAGACAGAGAGGACATGCAAAGGATACCTACATGCAAAGCATGTACAGGATACCCTCAAGAGGAGGGTGGAGGGCGAAGGAAGGCAAGGAGAGGTGGAACAGTGGCAGCCACAGCGGCTGCAAGGCTGGACACTCCTGCGACAGCTGAGATCAAGGACAGCAGGGTACCAGTCACAGCTGCTGCCCCTGCTGCAGGGTAGAGTGGCAATGAGAGCACAGACGGAAACAGCTGCTGTCACGAGGAAGATGGACGCTGAGGACGAGGATGCGGCTGATGTGGCTGCTGCTGACGTTGAGACGCGAATAGCTGCGGCGGCGGTTGCTGAGGCAGATGCAGCAGAGGCGAGAGAAGAGGCAAAGGCGGACGCAGCAGCTGAGACTTGGGTGCCAATGTCAGCAGCAGCTGCGGCAACGGGGCCACTCACAACTGCGGCCTCGGTGTAGGCTTCCGTTGCACGGCCGGCCGACGTGGCCGCAGGAGCACGTGCCGCCCGAGCTGCAGCGGCAAAGGTTGCTGCTGCTGCTGCGGCGGCGTCAATGACGGCAGCTGACGCGCATATGAGGGCGTTGGCCAAGTACACGGCGTCGCGGCGAAGCGCGGCGTGAAAGTTGGCTGCGGCAGTTTCCACAGCAGCAAGGTCGACTACCCCTCCAGATGCGTGATGAGCGGGGAGGGGTGGAGAGCTTACCGGAGTCGGCCGAGGTGACGTTGAGGAATCGGATGCAGGGGATCCGACGCCGGTGCGATGTCTGCGGCGTTCACGGTGTGGTGTCCGCCGCTCCTCGCGTGCGGCGTCGGCTGGGACTGAGGCGAAGTCCACGTGGTGCGCCAGCGTGACGTCGGCTGACAACGTGGCGGCTGGTGGAGGTGCGGCTGCAGTTTGCCGTGGGATGCCGCAAGACTGTTGGCTGCCACAGTCGGGAGTAGTGCAGAATACGCTACTACTTCTGCAGGGGCAGTGAAGACGACGTCTGCTGCAGTGTCAAGTAGCCCTACTGCTGCGGACGGTCGGAAGCTTGTCAGCTTCCTTCACTCGGCCAGTAAGTGTCAGAGAGGGAGCAGAAGAGGGGGCACCCTCCTTGAAGGAAGTAATGCCGTAGATAGTGGTGCAGATCGAGAGGATAGTCACCAGATTAGCAGCTCCAAGAGTTCCGGCAGCAGGGCCNCGGACGGTCGGAAGCTTGTCAGCTTCCTTCACTCGGCCAGTAAGTGTCAGAGAGGGAGCAGAAGAGGGGGCACCCTCCTTGAAGGAAGTAATGCCGTAGATAGTGGTGCAGATCGAGAGGATAGTCACCAGATTAGCAGCTCTAAGAGTTCCGGCAGCAGGGCCGATGTCAGCTCCGCAGAGAGGACCAGTCAGGACAAAGGGGCCAACAAGGAGGTACAAGGCCAACCTCAACACCACGGGGGAGTGGGTTGACGGATGTCCTGTAGGCGGGGAGGTTGGAGAGGAACCACGCGACCAGGGGAACTGAGGTGATGGGTATCTCGAGCGAGCCAACGAATGGAGCTGCAAACGTACCTGCTGCACTCGCGGCAGCGGCAAACGTAGCGGGTGTGAGAAGAACGTCCTAACCTGCGGCTGGTGCGGCTGCCAGCGCTGTTGCAAAAGGGCTGCTGTGCGTGTTGCTGCTGCTGCTACTGGCAATGCTGCTGCGTCTGTGCGGCTGCCAGCGCTGTTGCAAAAAGGGCTGCTATGCGTGCTTCTGCTGTTGCTGCTGACAATGCTGTTGCTGCTGCGTTTGCGTCTACTGCTGCAGCTAATGTTGCCACTGTTATTGTCCGCGCTGCTGCTGCAATTGCCGATGCTTCTTCTACTGCTGCGGAAGATGCTGCTGCTGCCGCGTGTACTGCTGTGAGAGTACTTGGCACTGTGGCTGCTGAGGGAACTCGGCTGCTGCAACTACGAAGTCGCTGCTGGCGCCCAGTTGCACAAACGGCTGCAGTTGTAGGGGCGGCGGCTGCCGCCGTGTGACTGCCATTGGTGCAGTCACGCAGGCGATGGAGCTGAGTGACCCCTGTGATGAAAGCACAGGAGTGAGGTGGGAGGACCGGCTGCGAAGATTGCAGCTGGTGAGTGACGCGAGAGAAGTGCGGGAGAAGAGGTCCGCGGGTGTGAGAAGAACGCCCTAACCTGCGGTTTTCCCGTGGGTAGGCGAAGTCGGCCTCCAAGAGAGAAGGCCGAAGGCTTGTGGGAGTGAGATCCTCCTCACTAAGAACCCCTGCGACTGTTAGAGGGCGGCAGAGGTGGCGGAAGCGACGGCGGCGACGGCGAGGTGTCACACGCGGACAGGACCGCACGCGCGATGACGAGCGCGATGTATCCCTCCTCACACTGCTCTGATACCAGTAGGTAGTGAGACACGGTGTGACGAGGGAATGGAAGGATGTGGGGCGAGGAACCAAGAGAGGTTTTGCACCACGTACAGTGTCGCTCAAAAAAAACACAAGTGAGAGTCGGGGAAACGAGTCACAGACGTGCGAGGTCTTGGGTGACGGGAGACAAGCCGAGAGCGAGCGAGCGGCGAGCTCGATCTCGCTCTCGGCTTATCCCCTCCTTGGGGCTCGAACACCACACACACCCCATTGTCCCCTTTAAGCACAAATCATGCCATGCAAGTGTCAACCACACAAAAGTAAGCCAGGAAATGAACCCGGCTGGCACAGTACATGACACGACCGAAAGCCATGTTCTTGCATCTCTTGGTACTTGCAACTGCTGGTCCTTCACACGATGAAGTCGTCGCCTGAAGGTGGTCTTCACGCTCAGTCACCTGCGACAGTGAAGGTGGAGTGTGCAGCGAGGCCAGAGGTCACAACATGCCACAAACCAACACCGGTGTGGCGCCACGTGGCGCGTTCTCTTAGCGTTCCGCCCACTACTGCTGCTTCTGCTGCTCACACGCCCCCCTGCGCTCTGATACCAAATTGGAAAAAAACTTTTAGGGCATGCAAGCCCATGCAAAAACGAACATGAGCTCTCTGTGTGAGTGCGATTCAAGACGACAATAATTTGGCCAAGTCTGGAACGCTGAATATAAAGAACAAGGAGAGATTACAAATGAGCCCCTAGCGGGCTTAAGTAGGGGCATCGGCAGCTAGCCGCACCGGGCCCCGTCACCCCCGCTGAGCCCAAACGAGTCAGCGGGGAGAACACACTGCGTACACCGCGATAACAATAATGATGGTCTCCTCGAGGCACCGGAACAGCTCTCCGAGTACCCGGGTCTCGACCACCGAGAAAATAGGAACAGTGCCAGAAAATCTCAAAATCAGCATCCAGACATCACACACGGCTTTCCGACATCGGAAGCCCCACAACAGCCATCGGGTCTCCTCTTCGCACCGATGTAGTCCACCGGGTGCACGGGTCTCAACCCACCGAGAAAACTCTCCTAGCTCCCGACAAGCCCACAGGGCTACCGGAACGCACCGTCCGCGTCTCGCCGGCGCTATCGTAGGTACTGGAGAAGTCTCGGTGCAGTCCGGAGGTCCGTCGTGTCGTCACGCCCTCCTCTGCCATATACCCCGAATGTGGGTATATCGGTAAACTAGCAGTGTCGGTCGTGACGGGTGGAAGCCACACAAACCAACACCTGCCGCGGCGCACGGCGGGTGTCGCACGCGGCAGTCCAAGAGCTGTCCTAAAACCGGCCCAAAACCACTGTTTTGGCCGTAACTCTGCGCACACATGTCAGAATGCTACGCCGTCTGAACCTAGACGTGCAGAATCAAAAGACAGACGCTACGGCTGGTCACATGCATGCATCCATCGTCAGACAGTGAGCATACAATGCAAAAACATGCAAATAGGCCTCATGGCCAGTTTGCCGAAAGACGCCTGCAAGATGTAGAAGACACAGCAGAGAGTCCCGGTGGCATCTGGGGCTCTGGTGCAGTGGTCGGCCAGCTCCAAGCTGGTAGTCCGCCGCCTGTCGTCGTGCCGGTGCCACCAGGGCCGCCCGCCTCAGGGATCTGCACGAGTATGGACACGGCCGAGTGGTCACAGTAAACTGTACAGGAACGGCACAAAGCGCAACAGCATGTACACTAGCCGAGAGGTCACAACACATTCCAGCGAGACATTATGTTCCCAAATTACAACACTGCCATCAGGTCATTAGGGAGTGTTGCTATGTGAGCAATGTTCATCTGTGTTTACAATTGACTATGACCACTCAGTCAGGTCCATGCATGTGCAACTCCACATGCAGACCAACGAGGCGTCGGAGCACTGTTGGGTAGTCATCCACCCAACCGCAGCTGCAGGACAGCTACCACAGTGCCATGGAGACCTGCTGGGGCACTCTGCCCTGGATTGGAGTGCATCGCCACATCAATGGCAGAACAACTGGGAACTTCCCATGCACTTTCTCAACCCCAAGTCGAACTTTGTCCACTTATCGAGGATCGAAGGGTGGAGGCACGCACAACCATTGTAGTCTTAATGAAATCTGAACTAAACCCAATGTACGCGACTCAAGTTATGGTCTGCATTATTCCTTCAGTGTTGGACCCAAACTGAGCCAAAATAGTGTACATCTGCAGTTCAACCGTTCACCCCTCCCATCACCATGGAACAAAAATCATTTTATCAAGTTCCTAACAGATTTGTTCCTTTTGCTGCATCAACTATCACCACATTGAGTTTGTACCTCGCGACAGCCCCAGATCTTCAGTGATGTCACCAGTTCTGCCATCTACCCCCAAAGCCTGTGCCCGTGTGTTGTGAATGGTTCAGAAACAGCTGCCAACACAGTCAAAGTCACGATGCCACTGAAGGCCCAAGAAGGAAAGTCCACCGAAGTGCGACATGGAAGATGCAACGAAGTTACTCGAGTGTGAAGGGGCTATCACAAGCTCTTTGACTTCTCTTTGTTCTCGGCTGCCCAGAAGTGCGGTAACTTGCATGGCCTGAAACCTGCTAGCCTCCAAGCTTTGAAGCTTGCCTGCATCGGCCCAGGAGGCATTCATTGTTACAAGCAGGTCCAGCTACCTTACAACAGGCTTCCGGTCCACCAAATTCAGACGCTGGAGCCCATCGTCGCCCCTCCCTCCAACACCACATGTAGGGACCGAAAGTTCTTCGGTCGCCAGCCTAAGTGCAGGAGTGTTCCACCGCACGCTTTAGCCTGTGCAGAGAACCTTCCCCTCCTAAATAGTTGCCCATGCTGCCAGCTCCAGGGGGCGAGGGCAGGAGGCGCATGCTTCCTGCCTGCTCCCATCAGCTCCAGGACAACAGCGGAGTGCAGTGACGGTGCGAAGACGCTGCCACCAGCAGTTCCACACCCTGCGCGCGTGCCAGCCCACGCACTTCCTGGCTGGCCATGGCTGCATCCACGCACAGGCGCCTGAGCGCCGCCCTGCAGCCCTTGAGCACGGCGTGCACGCCCGCAGGCGTGATCCAGCGCGTGCGTCGCACGTCCAGCTCCTCCAGCTGAGGACAGCCCGCCGCAATGCCCTTCATGCTGGCGTTGCTCAGGTCGCTGCACCCGCGAGCCACGAAGTGCGTCAGACCCTGCTTCCCCACATGCCACAGAGAAAAGGCGGTGGTGCCCATTGGGGCAACGCGCATGGGAGACTCACCAGCAGGTGGCCAGGGGGAGCACAGGTGCACAGGGTCGCGCCTGGACGGAGTGTGAGCAGTTCTTGAAAGAAGCGTGGGGCGAGAGAGGGGACAGGGCCACCTCAAGCCCAGGCAGCATGCACGACAACTATTCCCTAATGCAACTTACTCCTCACGTGGCACCTCCTCTGGATCGTGTTTCAGTGGTGTCACACCTATGACTCAGACAATGTCAGGCTCCTTGACAGGCCAAAGGCCAGTGGCACAAAGTCATCCAGCAAAAACGCATGCATCCCACCAGCCCACGACAGCCAATCTGACATGGTCAAGCCTTCCACTAGGCACAACGGCCACCTCTGGTGGAATGCTGGACTGAACGCACACGGGGCTCACATCACCCACCTGGCAACATGAGGACAGGAAGAGGACACCCACGTCCGTGACGTCGCACCGGCTGATGTCCAGCCGCTTGAGGCTACCAGCAAAGGCACGCGTAACGGCCTCCACGCCCTTGTCGCGCACATTGCGGCAACCGTCCAGATCCACCCGCTGGAGCGCAGGACTGTGCCCTGACCTGCAACCGCCGCAGAATAGAGGTTCAAGCGGGTTCAAATCTTTAACTCTCAAATGAGGCAATGCATTACATGGGCTTTGAGGCAGACAAAAGCGCATACATTGCACTCAACTTATCCTAAATCAGTCTCCGCCGCAAGAATGATGATACCCACTGCAGCAGATCCGGTGCGCTCTCGAGAAGGTGGCAGGACAGCAGCAAAGAGAGGATTAAACAGGTTTAGACGTTTGCAAAATGTCCAGACCTGTTCAATCCTGCAGCAAAGAGAGTGGCATGACAGAAGCAACAGCAGCAGCTTCGACCATGGAACCAACAGAGCACAGAACGCCGCGATTCCTCGCAGATAATCTGTGCTCATCTGCAGGCCATGCCATGCTCCTACCTTCCAGCAGGCGGTGTGGTGAGGCTGGCGAGCGCGTCGTCGTCGACCAGAGGGCAGCCGCGGAGCGACAGCGAGGTAAGCTGGGGGCAGTAGTCAGCCACGGCCTTGAGCGCTTGCCGGCCGACACCCGGGCACTTGTGCAGACTGAGCTCGCAGAGCGTGCGGCCGCAGCCCAGCAGGACCGCTGCAATGCCGCGGCCTGACAGGCCGGCAGAGCTTACGCGCACGTGCAACGTCTGCAGCTGCCTGCACCACGTGCCTATCAGCATCAGTCCATCGTCCTGCCATCACCCTCGCGTGCAAATTGAGGCATTACAAAAGACATTGAAGGAGATTGGCGTAAAGGAATAGGCAGTAGGGGGAGGGAAGAGGGGGGGATGGGGGTAAAGGGCAAGCTATGGTCAAAACTGAAGCACAAACACGAAGCCTGAGGTCGATTGCTAAGATCTCATGCGGCTGTAAGAAATGGGCATAGGTTTCAGACCCCCAAATAGATTGACATTGCTCCCAGGTTCCACTCCAGTCGGCTAGGCTGTTGTCCTCACCTACATCCACCAACATTTACTATTATCCCCAGAGGGGAATACTCCACAATGATGGCGAACAAATTGAGTGTGAGGATCAAGATGGGGCTGTGGAGACAAGGCCTGAGAGCTGCTAGAGTTAGCTAGGCATGTGCAAACGAGTATACTCGCCCCCTGGAAGCCCATACTCTTACTCGCGAGTATGGGCTTTCAGGGGGGGAAGAGCACACTAAGCGAGTACGAGTATACTCGCGAGTCACATGGAGTACGAGTATACTCGCGAGTCACATGGAGTACGAATATACTCGCGAGTCACATGGAGTACGAGTATACTCGCGAGTCACATGGAGTACGAATATACTCGCGAGTCACATGGAGTACGAGTATACTCGCGAGTCACATGGAGTACGAGTATACTCGCGAGTCACATGGAGTACGAGTATACTCGCGAGTCACATGGAGTACGAGTATACTCACGAGTCACATGGAGTACGAGTATACTCGCGAGTCACATAGAGTACGAGTATACTCACGAGTCACATGGAGTACGAGTATACTCGCGAGTCACATGGAGTACGAGTATACTCGCGAGTCACATTGAGTACGAGTATACTCGCGAGTCACATGGAGTACGAGTATACTCACGAGTCACATGGAGTACGAGTATACTCGCGAGTCACATAGAGTACGAGTATACTCACGAGTCACATAGAGTACGAGTATACTCGCGAGTCACATAGAGTACGAGTATACTCGCGAGTCACATGGAGTACGAATATACTCGCGAGTCACATAGAGTACGAGTATACTCACGAGTCACATAGAGTACGAGTATACTCGCGAGTCACATAGAGTACGAGTATACTCGCGAGTCACATTGAGTACGAGTATACTCGCGAGTCACATGGAGTACGAGTATACTCGATGCAGGTCTCGAGTATACTCGTACTCGAGCATATGTCGAGTAATACTCGGGGCTTTGGGGGGGGGGCAAACATGCAATGTACAATTTCATGTCATGGAGAGGGAAAAGCAAATGGAACATCTTGATTATTAATCATCAAATGCATCATATTACATGAATCTCGGTCTCCTCAGGCATGCCACCCCCCCCTCTACAGTCCCCCTGTCCACTTTCCAAATCATGTGCATCTGAATATGCCCCCTTCCCCTGCTCAGTAGGTGTCCAGCAGCTCGGGCACAAAGATCCATGAAGCCAACTGCTGCACGGACTCCACGGATACGTCATTCAGCTGGGCTCTGTTCTCCCTGACGATGCTGCGACCGACGGAGAAAAGCCGCTCGCATGGCACACTTGTTGCCGGCACAGCCAGCACGTCGCGTGCAGCGCGAGCCAAAATGGGCCACTGAGACTCGTTCACTGCCCAGAAATGCAAAATGTTGGAGTTGGCGGGTAGGCGCTCCCCACGGTTGTAGGCGTCAAACTGGCGCTCGCCTTCACCTTGAGTCGATGTTTGTGCCTGCGTCTCAGGCACAAACATGGAGTCGTAGATGTCCATGTCGTCGTCATCGTCCTCTAGACTGCGGCCAGTAGAGGATGGCAGCAGCTGCAGTGTGGTGTTCTCCCCCTCATGTCCTGCACCCTCATCATCATCCTCTTCTCCTGCACCCCCGTTTTCCTCCTCAGTCCCGTGCCCTCCTGCAGAGCTGCCTGCGGCAGAACTGGTAGCAGCATCGCTGGGGGCAGCAGAGGTCTCTGGCACAGTACTGCCGCTGGTACTTGCTCCTGCCGTTGCTGCTTCCTGCTGGTCTGCCGCCTCCCTCAGGAAAGCCGCCTCGTACGGACGNCATGTCCTGCACCCTCATCATCATCCTCTTCTCCTGCACCCCCGTTTTCCTCCTCAGTCCCGTGCCCTCCTGCAGAGCTGCCTGCGGCAGAACTGGTAGCAGCATCGCTGGGGGCAGCAGAGGTCTCTGGCACAGTACTGCCGCTGGTACTTGCTCCTGCCGTTGCTGCTTCCTGCTGGTCTGCCGCCTCCCTCAGGAAAGCCGCCTCGTACGGACGGAGGAGGCGGAGGCAGGCTTCGCGAATGGCGTCAGTTGAGGCGTGCCCCTCGCCACTGCTCTGCGCATACCACTTCAGGCGAAAACGTGGGTCGAGCACTGTCGCGAGGGTGTACATGTCAGACGTGAGGGAGTAGTAGTGGCTGAGCTTGTCCACAGCAGCCTGCATGCCGCGGTAGAGCCCAGCTGCATAGCGACGCTCCCCGGCCATCCCCTCAAACACCTCCTTCACCCACTGCTTCTCGTGCCGTGCTTCCTCACGTTCGTCCTTCTCCCGCTCACGTTCACGCTCGGCCGCTGTCATCCTGCGCTGCGAACCCTCAGCCGTGCGTGCAGCATCTCTTTCAGTCCACCATGCCTTTTTCTTGTCCTCTATGGTAGCCTGCAGCTCGGACCCCGCATCCTCCACCTTTCGCATCTGCTTCTGCAGCACGTCCATAATCTGGTTGTACAACGGCACCACGACCGACAGCGTAGGGTATTTTTCACCACTCACGTTCTCGGTTATGCGCTTGAACGGACGAAGGATGAGCGCCAACGCCCACTTGTCGAACGTCGGGCAGAAGCTTTGGACGTCGCGGGGGGCATTTGCAAAGTACTGGAGGATGAGAGACTTCTGCTCAATGACTCGTATGAGCATGTCGCCGGACGAGTTCCAACGCGTGGGGCAATCCTTCTGCAGCTTAAGCGCTTTCGGTCCTTCCGGGTTTGCTGCTGCGATGTCGCGTAGGGCCTGCTCCCTCAGAGCAGAGCCCGTGATGTGGACGACAAGGACACGGGCTTTGTCGATGACGGCAGCGACCGGGGGAGGCTTGCAAATCTCTCCCACTCCGAGGTTGAGGGAGTGAGCAAAACAGTGGATGTGTCCATCGGGGGATAGGTCTGGATTGTTGGGGAGGACGTGGTCGTTCATCATGGCAGTGTTGACGGCGTGGTTGTCGAGTGTGATGGCATGGATGTTCTCCCAAAGGTCGAAGTCCGTGTGCACCACCTTGCGTAGAACCTCGTACAGCTGTGCTGCGGTGTGATTGGTTCGCAGCGCGGTGCATGCGAGCATGGCGCTCCGGCACTCCCAATTTTTTATCCAATGGGCGGTGACGCCAATGAAAGGGACGTTCGCTTTTGACGTCCACCCGTCGTTGGTGAGGGAGACACGGCTGTCCGCTGCGTGGATGGTCTCCTTCAGCTTCATCCTGAACTTGTCCACGTTGCCCGTGATGTCACGGGAATACGTGGTGCGGTGGTGGAGCTTGGCGCTGCGGTGGCAGTGATGGAACGCCTTCTGCAGCCAGTAGCCGTCGACGGTGTTGTATGCCTCCTTCTTCTCAATGAGGTGCTTCCATATGCACGAATGGAAGTAATCTTTGTTGAACGTGGCCATCTGTCCGCCGAGTCCGCGGCCGATGGGAGTGGCGTTGGCGTCAAGAGGGAGACGGCCGACCTTCTTCAGGACCCCATGCGGGACAACACCAGACTTCACCATGACCTCGAAGCGATCTTTGTGGGCCCCCGCCACGTGGTACCACATGCTCGAGCTGTTGCCAGTGTGGCGGTTTATGAGTTTTGGAATGCGCTTGCCGGCCTTGTCCACCTTGACAGGGCAGAGCATGCACTCCGCAGTCGTGCGGTCGACACGCTTGAAGATCTCCCAGATGGCGGAGGTAGACTCTCTCTCTCGCTTGTCAGCTGCAGGGTCCGGCGAGGGGCCGGTGGAAGGTCCGGCACCATCGGGAGTCACGGCAGGGTCGGCCGAGGTTGAACGCCCGGGAGTAGAGGAGGAAGGAGGTGCGCGGTCGCAGCCCATGGTTGCTGGTGATTGGAGTCGGATGGGAATGAACGAGACTGACGGTTGCATGAGTCCGACAGGTCGACGTGTCCTCAAATAGCGAGAGCTGAGCTCCTTGGCCCAGCTGCGACTCGACGACGTCGGACGACGCGCATGCGCGCATCGTCCGAAGTCCACACTAAAAAAGTTTCTACTATCCGCCAAAACGTTTCGAGCGAAGCAGGTGAAAGTACAGATTTTACGATGCGAACAGTTACAAACCGACGTTTAGGAGGGAAAAAAAAAAGGCAAGCGTGAGGTATTCGTGGAACAATCGAACCGCCACATATTAGCACGTCCTAGTTAGGCGTACAGTGCAGGATATTGCGGCGGTCATCGCATGGAGTTCGAATGTTTGAGTTTGGAAGTTCAAATTTGACATCGAGGGTAGACAAGCCATGTTCATGGTACTTCATGAAGAAAATGCTTTTGCAACGGGCATACCCGTTGAACGTGAGAGAAACACAGTTCGAATACTCAACGGGAAAATATGTCCGGGTACTGTTCTACTGAACACAGCACCCACGAAGACGAGTAACAAACGCGCTTTACTCGCGAGTACTATCGAGGTTTACTCGCCACAAAGGTGTCCACGCCGGACGAGTATTACTCGCGAGTCCACGCGAGTAATACTCTACCAAACGGGGCCCTAAGATGCGAGTAAAACTCGCGAGTCACTCGCCGAGGGAGGAGCCTTCGTCCCGTACTCGCGAGCCCAGCCGATACTCGGTACTCGCGAGTTTGACTCGCGAGTACCGAGTTCGAGTGCTCAAGCCTAGAGTTAGCAGTTCATGGAAAGCTGGGGCAATGGCCGGGTGGGCGGACGGACGGACGGACGGGCGGATGGGCTGATGGACGGACAGGCAGATGGGCTGATGGACGGACGGGCGGACGGGCAGGCCGGCGGGCAGACGGTGGGCGGACGGACAGACGGTCAGACCGACGGACGAGCGGACAGACAGACGGACGGATGGACGGACTGACGGACGGGCGGATGATCGGACGCACGGACAGACGGGCGGATGATCGGACGGACGGACGGACGGACGAACGGACGGACGGCAGACGGGCGGGCGGGCGGGCGGGCGGGCGGGCAGACAGACGGACGGTCGGGCGGGCGGGCAGACGAATGGACGGACGGACGGACGGACGGACGGACGGACGGACGGACGGACGGACGGACG
>SZWC01023703.1:5720-18943 GCA_023375785.1 Penium margaritaceum
ATGAAGATGTTGAATATGTTTGCCCCTTGTTCAGTCTTGTACAACGGATCAGGAACGCTCTGCCCCTTGTGGAGGTATGACCCCTGGATTTGTTGTAGGGTGACTCAACTATGCTCTGTCTCATGTGAGATATGACCTGTGAGTACAACATGTAGGTGAGTGGTTATCTTGGCCATGTTGTTGAGTTGGCCAAGTGAGAGGTCATGAGTTCGATCCTGGCTCCATCCACATATTGGTTGTTATGAAAGCTTCCAAAAAGAAAGTCCATAGCTTCTGGGAAGCAACACGTCTGATCAATCACCTTGGCACAAGGATGCTTATGTGTCAAGCCCACAGTGCAAGTCTCTTGGTGATATGGCAGGGTCAAGCCACTTCTCAGGAATGTGCTTTTGAGTTCTAGGACTGGACCAACAGCTATAAAAGGACTTGTTTTGCATGCTGATCAATGAACCCTTGCTTGATTCTCTCTTGCGTATTGATGATTTGAGCTCTTCTTGAGATGTAATGCTAAGGCGTTAGTACTCTTGAAGGTGAAGTGTATGCCTGATTAAGTTTGGGGTGCATGACACATACCTGCAGAGGAAGAAGGTGTAAAAACCATTATGAGCTTTTCGGTTTTGCGACTTCTCTGCCGGAGGTGGTTAGCTCTGTAGCTAACAAAGGGTTATGGGCCCACTCCTCTGGTTAGAGAAGTTTCACGCACGTAACCGCCAAAGTCACAAGCAGTGAGAGAGCCTTCGCTCTCACCCAACCTCTTTGTTTGCAGGTCAATCATCAGTCGGAGGGGAATGCAATACAACTGCACCTTTCTGCCTTGGGAGCTGACATCAGCCTACATCAGCCTACATCAGCCTACATCTGCTTGCATCGCCCGATGTGAACAGGGCAAGCAGTTGTCTCTTCTCACCAACAGCCTACAACGGCCTCAAACACAGGTGCATCGGCATCAACAACAGGTTCAACAATTGTAGTAGTTGTAGGTGTAGGGAGGGCAGGGACAGGGGAACCAGGGAATCATTCTCCCATCCTCAAGTTTGGTGGAGAGGGGTTTGCGCTCTGGAAGTGGCAGTTTGAGATGATCATGGATGATTGAGACTTGCTAGGATATTTTGATGGAAGTATCCCATCCGCAAAGGAGGAGAGTGCTGACCTTGTGGCATGGGTCAAGCTCAACAAGAAGGCTCTTGCCATTCTAGTGTCCTCCATACAGCCCTTAGTCCTCTCACGCATCAGCGATTGTACAATGGCAGCCGCTGCATTCGCCAAACTGGGCAAGGTGTTTCTGTCCTCCTCACTTGCCAACCGTCTCTTCATTCTATAGAACCTTATCAGTCTGAGGCTTGATGAAGGGGAGGATGTCTACGCCTTTATGCAGAAGTTTGAGACGCTCTTGCAACAAGCCAACGGCATGGGGTGGGACCTGAAACCGGATATGTAGGCCATGATTTTTCTGATGACGCTGCCGGAGAGCTGGGGTCCCATGATCATAGTGATTGGAGGGTGGACTGAAGAGCAAGTATCCTACACCACCGTCGCGGAGTATGTGCAAAATGAAGCCATGCGTCGCAGCAGTAGTGAAGCAAACATGGCTGCCTTTGCCTCATGAAGCAGCGGTACCTTTCGGAATACCTCCTCCTTTGGATAAAGGGAAACAATGGCAGTGGCAATAGTGGAAGGGGTCCAAAGCATCAAGGAAACCGCCATAACTGTGGTAAGGCTAGACACTGGGCTCGGGAGTGCCGGGCACCCAAGAAGGAGGGAGGAGACGAGGATGAATGGCGAAGGGGACATGGTGGGAAGGATCCCACAAGCTTGATGGCCGAGTGTGCCTCCAAGAAAGGGAAGGCGATACTCAAGCAAGGAGCTTACGGCCTTGACTCGGGCACAAACGAGCACACCACTTATGAGAAGAGAGACTTCATCTATCTTGCTCCATGCAATAAGAACTTTAGAGTCGCGAACGGCAAGGTTGAGGCAGCTGAGGGGATTGGTGACAAGCTGGTCACAGTGGGTGTCAACGGTGCGGACTCCGACCTCAAGCTAGACGGGGTAGTCTACTTGCCCTCCTTCACAGCCAACCTGCTCTCCGTCTGTAAGGTAACTGACCATGTCATGACAGTTGTTTTTAGAGATAAGGAAGCAGCGATAGTCCCTCCCATGGATATCAACATCTCCTACCCTACCAAGAAGGTTGTTGCATGGGTCCCTCGCGTTGATGGACTCTATGTCTTGCAGACCAAGATGACAATATCAACGGCTGAATCTTCGGCCGGGAGTGATGATGAGGAGAGCAGAGATGCAGATTCTGATGACGAAGGACATGTTGGAGCATCGGAAGCAGTGGCAGCGGAAGATTCGGCAAAAAAATTGGAAGCAAATACAGCCACCGGGGATGTTCATTCTAGCCAGTGCACATTGTCCAAGAACCTGTAGCACAGGCGCTTTGGGCATGTGGCTCATTGCACATTGGTACTCATGGATAAACAGGAGCTAGTGGGTGGGATGGAGCTAGGTGATGAGGCGGAGGGAGTTGGGATCTTGTGTGAGCCATGCCTTCAAGGCAAGGCCAAGATGAAACCTTTCAAGTGTAATGGTACGCGTGCTCTCGCACCCCTTGACCTCATCCACTCTTATGTGTGTGGTCCCTTTCGCATACCGTTGAATGGAGGCAGCAGATGCTTCCTCACCTGCATCGACGACAACAATCGCAATGTTTGTATATACTTTCTCAAGAAGAAAAGTGAGGTGAAGGAGAATCTACAAGCCTTTGTCGCTATGGTTGAGTGACAGAGTGGAAGGAAGGTGAACGCATTCAGGACGGACAATGGGGGGGAGTACAAAGCCCGCAGGGAGTGGCTTAAGACACAAGGTATTGAACACCAGAAAACTACTCCCTACTCACCTCAAAGCAATGGCGTAGCAGAGAGGATGAATCAGACCCTCCTTGGCAAGACAAGGTGCATGCTCTTTGACGCCAAGCTACCTCCTAGGTTCTGGACTGAAGCAGCACGCACGGCCACGTATCTTGTAAACCTCACACCTGCAGCAGCTCTGCGAAGGAGAGGCAAGAACAAGTAGACACAGTAGCTGAAGACACCCCAAGAAGCATGGTCGGGCAGGAAGCCGGATGCCTCCCATCTCAAGGTGTTCGGTTGCACCGGCTTTGCCAAGGTCTAGGCGGGTGAGGGTCCTGGAAACCTCGATGCAAGAGCACCAAAGTGTGTTTTCATCGGCTATGACACAACCCACAGAGCTTATAGACTGTGGGACCTAGGAGCTAAGAAGGTCATCTGCAACAAAGACGTGGATTTCCACAAACTTTCAGTGAGTAAGGGAGAGCTTCTTGAACTTGAGAACAGTCCAAAGTAGGGAGAGTGGCTCACTCTTCTTGAGGAGGGAGACAAAGCACCAGCACAATAGCATGGGCTTGGTACTGCAACAGGGAGAGAAGCTGATGAAGATGACTCGGAGGAATCAGCCTCCGATTCTGACGTATCTGATCCTCCAGACCATGAGGAGGATACCTCTCATCCCATCGACGACAAAACAGACCTCCAGCCTCTACATCAACAGCAACAGCTAGCAGGTCCAAGGAGCAGTTCACGTCTGAAAGTTCCTCAGTAGCATTATGACGCAGATAGGGGTGAATGGACAGGCTTCAGCTATTCGTTCCTAGTTCAAGAGGAGCCAACGTCTATAGCAGAGGCACTCGCGCGGCATGACAAAGCTGAGTGGGATGAAGCAATTCGCAGTGAACTCAGCTCCATCGAGGAGAATGGGACATGGGTGCTGGTGGACAGACCTGCCGGCGCTCACGTTGTGGGGTCCAAGTGGGTGAAAAAAGTAAAAAGGAAACAGGATGGTAAGATAGACAAGTACAAGGTACGAGTGGTAGCAAAGGGGTTCTCTCAACGGCCTAGTGCAGAGTACGATGAGACCTTTCCTCCCGTTGTGACGTTCACCTCCATCCGGTCAATGCTCGCCACTGTTGCTGCCAAGAACATGGAGGTCCACCAGATGGATGTCAAGACAGCCTTCCTTTACGGAAAACTTGACAAGGAGGTGCTGATGGAGGTTCCAGAGGGGGTTGATGCTCCCGAGGGCAAGGTGTGCAAGTTGGTGAAGGCGCTCTATTGGTTGATACCAAGCACCAAGACATTGATACCAGGAGATGGATACATTCATGGCCAAGGAGTCCTTCATGCACTGCGACAATGACCCTAGCATGTACGTACATGAGAGCGAAAAAGGGACTATGTTGGTTGCCTTGTACGTCGATGACCTGATTCAGTGCTCTTCTTCAACGCAGCTGCTAGACGATCTCAAGGGGCAGTTGAGTAGCATGTTCAAGATGAAGGACATGGGTCTTCTTAACTTCCACCTTGGCATTGCCATCAAGCATGACAGAGCCGCACGTACCATCAGCCTGAACCAGACAAAGTACATCGACTCCATCCTCAAACTTCATGACATGGGAGATCGCAAGCCTGCCAGCACACCCATGAGCTCAGAGTGCAAGCTCTCCACCTCCATGTCCCCATCCAACAAAGCGGAGAAAACTTACATACTGGGCATCCCATGTCAGTCTGCAGTGGGCAGTCTGATGTATGCCATGGTCGACACCCTGCCAGATATAGCCCATGCTGTTGGGCAGGTGAGCCGGTTTGTGGCCAATCCTGGTCCACTGTATTGGCAGGCTGTGAAGCGCATCATGCGCTACCTTAAGGGGACGCGGCATGTGGGACTCCAGTTTGGAGGCATCACTGGATCCGCGTCACTCCGTCTCATGTGCTACACCGAAGCTGACTAGGGAGGTAATATCGATAACAGAAAATCCACCTCCGGCTTTGTGGGTATGCTAAATGGAGGTGCTGTCAGTTGGACGAGTCGCAAGCAGGAGAGTGTCTCTTTGTCAACAGCTCAAGCTGAGTACATTGCATTGGCCGAGGTGTGTAAAGAGGTGCAGTGGCTTCGCAGCTTGCTCCTTGAGATGAAGGCACCACAGGCAACGGCGACAATTGTCAAGATTGACAACATGAGCCCGATTGACATGTCCAAGAACCCAGTTCTGTCCAGGCGCACAAAGCACATCGAAATCCGCTACCACTATGCTCGGGACTTGGTCTACAAGCAGACAGTAGAGCTGGAGTATGTCGGCACCAAGCTGAACCGGGCCGACATGCTTATAAAGCCATTGGACAAGGATCTCCACCAGGCGGGTAATCAAGGTACCGGCATGGTCAACGCAAGTGATGAAGAATGATGATGGAAACTGACGCAAGGTGCAAGGGAGAGATTTGTTGAATATGTTTGCCCCTTGTTCAGTCTTGTACGACAGATCAGGAATACTCTGCCCCTTGTGGAGGAATGACCCCTAGATTTATTGTAGGGTGACTCAACTATGCTCTGTCTCATGTGAGATTTGACTTGTGAGTACACCATGTAGGTGAGTGGTTAACTTGGCCATTATGTTGATTTGGCCAAGTGAGAGGTCATGAGTTCGATCCTGGGTCCATCCACATCTTGGTTGTTATGGAAGCTTCCAAGAAATAAAGTTCGTAGCTTCTGGGAAGCAACACAACTTATCAGTCACCTTGGCACAAGGATGCTTATGTGTCAAGCCCACATCGCAAGTCTCTTGGTGATATGCCAGGGTCAAGCAACTTCTCAGGAATGTGCTTTTGAGTTCTAGGACTGGACAGACAGCTATAAAAGGACTTGTCTTGCATGCTGATCAATGAACCCTTGCTTGATGCTCTCTTGCGTATTGATGACTTGAGCTCTTCTTGAGATGTAATGCTAAGGCGTTAGTACTCTTGAAGATGAAGTGTATACCTGATTAATTCTGGGGTGCACGACACATACCTGCAAAGGAAGAAGGTGTAAAAACCTTTGTGAGCTTTTCGGTTTCGTGACTTCTCTGCCAGAGGTGGTTAGCTCTGTACCTAATAGAAGATACCCAATCCACATTTGGTCATATCTCTGTAGACCATGAGTAGTACAATTGGTAGTAACATCGTGGATGATTTTGACATCCACAGTTTAAGTACAGCTAACAATTTTTCAGTGGTGTGTTTGACATCAACAAAATTTTGCAACCAGCACTTGTGCTATTGCTAGTATTGCAATTTCCACTTACGTCGATGACGAGATCGAGGCATGTGAAACCATGCAATCAGCACTCATTTTGTGCTATCCACACGTTTTGCATCGTTGCGGTGAGTAGGTGAGTTGTCAAGTGGTCACGACACGTATAGCGCCCTTGTTGTTTTACTTGAAATCAATGATTTGTCTCGATGTATGTCACCATCATGGTTATGTAGCCTAGCGTACACTGCAGTGGCTCTTTTGTGTAAGCAAAACACGTCTAGTGCATGTACATCCCACATTGAGCCATGCGGTGGCTTCCATGTTTTCTCATAAGTTATCCCAACCCTTGAGGTTAATCCAAGAAGTATAGGCACTATCAATGCTAGATTTCTCACGTTGAAGTAGCTTTCTTTTCATGGCATTCCAAATGCCACTTTCATTGTGTGGAAAAAAAAATTTCTTTGGAAATGATACCCCGTGGTGTGCAAAGAACATGATTTATTTCCCCTTCTCTTCTTTCCATTGATTGATGTACTTTTTTCGTACTTCAGAAAACATTGAATGGTTGTACAGCTCAATCAAAGCCTTTTACCACTCTACAGTGGCAAACCCATGACTGAAGCGGTCAATCCTAGGATCAATCAAGGAAACCTTCCTCACCTTGGTTATGGCACCAAAAGATTTTACTCTAATTTGGAGCTTGGTCTGAACCTCAAACTGGCTTTTACAGCGCCCAAAGCGGTCGTCAAACAAAGAAAAAATCCTTGAGACTAATTTGAACCAGATGGGTTCAATGTGTGTGGAATTAAAGAGAAAAATCTTTGCCACAATGGGTACAGTGAGGTTGTGGAGTCAAAACTTGACCAATTAACCTTCTGTATCTCTTGATAACCACTTTACCACTTACGCACATTGTAAGTGGGAGAAAACTATTAATAACTTTTTTTTGCCAGTGTGCGAGGCCATGGCCCCTGGCGGTGGGGAGGATGGAGGAAACTTCCTTGTCTCCTTCCTCCTTGGGATGTCCGTCCTTGTCAGAGGTGGTGGGAGGGAGGTTGCCTCATTACCTTCCCCTCAGGCTTTTGTCCCACTGAGGGAGAGGGGGGGGAGGAAGGACGCATCAATTCCTCCCCCCCTAGGCCGTCGGCCACGTGAGGGATAGGTGCCTCCCCTCCCTCTTGGGATGTTGGCCCGCGTGAGGGGGGGGGGGACGCACCCCCTCCTCATCCTTGGGCTTTCATTCCACATGACGAGGGGTGGGAGGAGGGGCGACACACCCCTCTCTTACCCTTGGATTGATGTCCCTCAAGGCAGGGAGAGGGGTGGAGATGCCCCCTTCCCTTGCCCTTGGGATGTCGGCCCACACAAAGGGGGGAGGGAAGGAGGAGATGTCCCCTCTCGTCCCCTTGGACTAGCGGCCCTCAAGACAGGGGGAGGAGAAGACCGGCCCTTCCCTCGCCCTTGGACTTTTGGTCCACACATAAGGGGGAAGGAGATGACGAACACCCCCTCTCCTCCCTCATGGGATGTCAAACCACATGAGACAGGGTGGGGGAGGGGGAGGGGGAGACGCCTGTCTCCTCTCCCATGGGCCATTGGCCTGTGTGAGAGTGGAGAAGGGAGGGGGAGACGCCTGTCTCCTCTCCCATGGGCCATTGGCCTGTGTGAGAGTGGAGAAGGGAGGGGGAGACGCCCCATTTCCTCTCCACTTGTTGTCGGCATTAAGGAGGGAGGGGAGGACGAATGACCCCCTCCACCTCCTTTGGCATCGTAAATAAGGATGGGGGGATGGGGGGAGGGAGAGGTTTGCTTCCCTCGGCCCCCCTTGCTGCTATGGTGAAGAATCGCTCCCCCTCCTTGGTGAGCTCCTAGCGAGCTCTCGACAGGCTCCCCGCGGCTCTTGACGGGTTGCTCTCGACGTAATGCTTTCAACAGAGAACTTTGACAGGCAGCATTTTAGCGGCTAGTCAAGACAATACCTCTTTTTTTTTCAGTCTCTCAGCTCTCGGCTCTCTCGACTTGTCGCAGATCTCAGTCATAAGCTCTTCCGTTGATTGGGTGGCGTTTGGATAAGCAGTCCAAACATACAAATTTCTTGTTGTAGACTTGACCAAAGGCTAGCTCTATTCTTTAATATCCAGATCTGATGTAAAAGTGTTTCCAATACCCACAAATGTTTTCCTTTTGTGGAAGCTCTGGCTCTGATGCCCATGTAACAACTGTGGGCTATTCTGCGACTAACTTGTGAACCCAAAACTAGGCCCTTGTAAAGTGTAGTACAGGGAGGGTGGGCAAATGTTTGCCTCAACCATTTTGGCTGAGATGAACCACGCCACAAATGGACGTAGTCTTCATAGGGAATCTTTGCAAACATACATCCAAAAACCCTATCGTTCCACATGGCACAGCCACGTGGAAACAAGACCGTGGCAACTTTATAGTAGTGGAGAAGGAGTGTTGCGATGGATTTTCCATTGCGGCACTCCTTTCATCTCAAATCCGGCAAAGGGTTGTTTTCCATGCTAGAGTCAAAACGCGAGCCTCGAGTACCCGAAGTACCCGATAAGCATGTATGGCCATTTTTAATCGCATAAATGGTCCATGCGCTACACCTAACTTTTACCGCCATCTCAGCAAGGATGGACAGGGTAATGCTCAAATGTAACGTCAAGATGCTAGTGAAATTGGTGGCTTGCAAGTAAGGTGGAAAAATGCATGCAAGCTTGTGTATGCCACTGAAGGTAAATGACTCCATGTAGAAACTATTAAAGAGTTGCAAGGAGGACTTATGGTTGACACGTGGTGCAAGGTGCGGGGTCCTGGGTTGTAGCCTGGTACCATGGTCCCATTGTTTGTGAGTGATTATTTTCTGAATGTATGGTATGATGTTAAAGTGTCGCTTAGCCTGATGCTTAGAACAATCTTGAGTTCACTATCATATAGTGATTCTCCACACCATGGCAGGAGTGAATCCAAAAAGGAACACCAAAAAGACAAGCCCAAGTGGCTTTGTGGTTAATGGTGTCCACATTTGGAGTGAGGGGCCCAGGTACAGTTCCCATAAGTTGAATTTCTGCCCCGCCTCAAGGGAGGTGGAATACAGGTGCCAGGGAGCTAGCTCAATCTCTAGAGTTCCTCCCTAAGCTTCTAGAAGGCTAGGGCAAGGTCCAGGAAGGTGGCACACCTTCTAGAAGAGCTGACTTGTCCTACAAAGCATCCAGAGGTGTCTTGGTCTTTTGGATACCTTCCCGCCTACTCAAAGCAAGTTGAGAAATCTAGGAAGGGGTAGAAGCTTCTAGAGGAGGGAAGGGATGCCTTCCTAGGTGGGAAAAAGGACAGCCTACCATGGGACACTCTAGAAGCCATAGAATATGCTAGGAAGCTTCAAATCTGGCATGCTTTGGTGTTCTGGAAAGGTTAGGCCAGTGGCTATAAAATTCCACTGCTTGTGAGTCCTAATTAAGAGTTAATTCCCATTAGATGGAGGCCAAAACTATTACCATAATCTCTGACCAGTTTTCTTCCATCCTTGGGACCAGTTGCCTCCACAGTTTCAGTCTCTCCAAAAGCAGTTGGTGGTGTGAACCAGCCACTGCTAGGGACCCTGCAGGGTATGTAATCACCCTCAGGTCAACACACAAGTGGCGGTAGAGGTTGAATGGCTCTTTTTGAAAAGAGGAAAGGCCAACCAGGTGCTATGGACATGTCATCATATAATCAACTTTTACCATGTTTATGATTAACTGCATGTCTATGCATGATTTTTAGAGATCATACTATGTATGGATCCAAGTATTACCTCATTTCAAGAACTTGTGAGGTTGGTGATAACAACAGGTATCTCATATAATGAAACAATGTATTAGAGCCTTGCAAAACCCTTTCCTTCATCACCTACAACTTTTTTTCTTGGCACTACCACCACTACATCAACCATCCCATTACAACTTGGCACTCATTTCCCACTTGTTTCAAGTCCCTTTTCACCATGAACCTTCAAAGACCTTATCCTCTAACACCTTTGTGGCCTCTTCCACTTTGTACATGGACAAACAACACAGCTCCACCACGTTTTTGCATGAATCCTTCACCCCTCTCACGGCATAAGGGTTATGTTAGGAATTCATCCCTGCAAACAGTACAAGCTAAGGAGAATAAAAGAGTGACTGAGAAGGATAATCTATGTAAAATGGTACCAAGTACAAGGAATCCTCCAACCAACCATTGTGAACATTTTGCAAATTCAGCCAACTTACGTGTGCAAAATGGGCAAGTGACTTCGTCTCGTAAAATTAATCATGTCAACTTTGTGTGTTCAAAAAGCAATGGAAATTCTGTGCATCATGGAAATGTGGCACCACATTTAAGAGAGTCCTCAGCCATCTCACTTACCTCATCTCCTACTACGGTTTCCCTGTCGCTAGACTACCACAGGCCAAAACAATCATTCGCATCACTCTTTTGATCCCATTGAACAAATCAATTGGATCAATACATTGAAAGGATCTCCCCTATGGGATATCCATATCCCATCATTCCATGATTGGAGTACAGTGTTACTAAGTTCTTAAGAGCATCCACAAATGTATCCACTTTTTGACAGTTATGTGATTTTATCCCCAAAACGAGCAATTACCAAAATCCACAAAATGATAATGTGGTGGTTAAGTCAGGATGCAAAATCATTTTCCTGTGAGATGTGGCTTCAGTACTATGCACCTAGACGAAAGGCCATGAATGTAAACGTTATGATTCTGGATCATTCATCTTGGTGCCTTGAATGTATACAAAAGGCATTTAAAGTGCTACCCCCACCCGATCACATGATGAAAGGCTACAATAATGGCAAGAGTGTTGCTATAGTGGGTTGAGTCGACATGTCTTTGTGTAAATCTGCTGCCTCTCACAGGTCACTGGCTTGGCACAAAAACAACCCTACTGATCTTTGGTTTTACATAAATTCATTTTTTGAAGTGATTCTCTTGAATGATTTTTCCTTGACAAATCACTGAAGTACGCCCTAAATAGTTACTTTGGTGGGCATCGCATGATTTTTTAAATGTTTGATTTTGTGGTGATTTGTTTTGGTACATTGGATATTGTCATGGGAGCTAAAGCATGAAAGCCATTTTGCGATTCATAATCGCCGCTTCATGTCTAACATGAAGGTCTGGCAGGTCAGATGCAAAGGTTTGATGTGTCAGACATGCGAGTTGGACTCTATTTGTACCTGCATATGACACGCTTCCACGTCGAAAGCATGTATGATGGTTATTTGGCTTTTGCGAGGGCGAGGCACAATGCTAATCATCAAATTCAAAGAGTCGACTTTTTCATTCAACGAGTTTGAAGGAACTACCTAGATAAATCTTCCAGTAAAAACCGTGCATGAAATCAAGGAACACATTAATAACTTACTTGAAATAAACAGAATCAAAGACAAGTATGGTAGCAACTTGCTTGATGGTTGGAATGAATTCCAGCTTGATAGCACCCTCCAGCACCATATTACTGGTGAAGTGACAAGCAATGTTGATCTTTTTTTGTGCAAACGTGGCACTTTGGGTTCTTGGAAAGTGCATTTGCACTCTGGTTGTTGACACGCATTGGAACTGGTATTGCTGCACTCCCACTCATCTCTGCCACGAGTCACCGAAGCCAACATTCTTTCTTGGCTTCCTTGGCATATTCTATTTCACGTTCTGTTGTGGTGACTATCACATAGTGTGCTACGAATTGATGCTAACAGTTGNTCACCAATGAAGGTTAGGGATTACCTAGAGCCACAAAAGCTCTGTGTCTACATTGGGCCACACAAATTTACGTGGATGTAATCTAACGCTTCCTTTGCGTGCTCTCCTGCCATCTGGTGCTGCTTCCCCTCCAAACAGCCAATGCACAACTATTCTCAAAGTTGGAGATTGTAGGCAAGTCCTGCACATTTGCTTTTCTTGGAGCTGGTACAAGGCGAGCATGATGTGGCCATAGCGCTCGTGCCATGTTTACACTATAGGACTCTACTCACTCGGGACCTTGGTTGGCCCCAGTAAGCGATACATGCCTCCCTCCTTCACCAACTTGGCCAAATCTAGTGTCCTTATTGGGGATGTAGCCATAGTCACCATAGAAGATGATACATGTTTCTGTGTTGGTGAGAGAGGAGCAGTCCCATTTTAATCCCACGTAGGGTCTCCAACCACATCTCTCAAATCCCAATCTCCTGAGCATCGATCACCCAATCATCATCTAAAGCAATAGGTTGGAGAGGGCTGGACAGCCGCAACGTGAACCACTCCTCGTAGTATTTTAGGCTCTTGGTGTTTCCTGAGTCCCTCTACCATGCAAGGTCCACCTTTTCCACCTATGACCTGTCGGATACTTCCATTAAGAGATGGTTGCGTACTCCCTTGGCAACATTCATATTGCCAAAATGAAACAAACCTGTCTGGTTCTGTTTTTGCTATCGCAAACGCTCTTGTGACTACTCCTTATTCAAAGTCTTTTGCCTTAGCTGTTGTTGCTACGATGACTGCTGCTACTTCTCCTGCTCCTTCTAGTCGTTCTTAAAGTTGAAACACTGTTTTTTGTAATGCCGCTCTTTCTGGAGGTAGTGACACTTGCCTTCTTTCTTGCCTCTCTGCAGCCCAGACGACTGCTACCACTGGCTTTATGAGCCTGCAGTCACAAATCAGCTTCACTAGTACTACCGCCATTGCATTTTTCTAGGTTACAACATAGTTTCACCTCCACCAAGTGTGTGTAGATGAAGTCAATGCTGAGGGTTGGCTGGCACTCTCTTCGTCTTTTGCACCATGACATAGCTTGTTGGAAGTCCCCTGAGTGAGAGGAGAATGAAGTACGCCTCTTTCACAAATTTTCTAACCACTTTTAGCTCCTTTGCTAGATCTTTTACCCTTTCCAGGTACGCCTCCATCCCTTCACCACTCTATATTCTCAAAGATATCATCTTCCAAAAGCACTAGAGATATAGGGTTCTTGCTCTCATTATTCTTGAATAACATTTCCCAATCCTCCTTTGCAGAAGCCATGTCACTCACGCACTAAAGATGCCAGTTGGAGATGGATTGAAAAAGCAGCATGTAGGCTTGGCAGTCCTTCTTCTTCTCATGTGT
>SZWC01023704.1:0-36011 GCA_023375785.1 Penium margaritaceum
CACATCTACCGTGCCATCAAGTGCGAGTAGGAAGTGTGTACGTGCTGAGGCAGGAGTGGTGGTGGTGAGATGTCGCAAAGTCCATGGCCCATGGCCCGGCAAGGTGGTAGCACTCCACGCTGCGGTTCGCATCAGTGAATCTTGTCGTGGCGGAGCAAAAGAGCTGGGCTCTCGTGTAAGTGGCGGAGAGAGAGGGATGGTGAGGTGCCGCAAAGCTATCTGAATTGGGCGCGAACGGAATGGGGCGTGATGGCCTGAGCTCTACTCGTTTCATCGGATGATTTTGAGCAACATAGGCCAAGGATAGGGCCGTTTGCCGCTGCAGCCCTCAAGCACTGCGGCCGGAGGAGGCGGAATGGGCGTGGTTGTGGCTATGGGCACAGTGTTGGGTGTGGTGGTCACAGTGCTGCATATTAAGAACAAGAATACGCGCCACTTGTTGATCCACAGTGTGCCATGGAGGTCCAAAGTTAGCCAGATGGTCATTGATGTTGCAATAGGCATGAGAAGTGACAGATATGAATCACAAGAATGCATCATGAGTGGATATATGCAGAAACTGAAAGTGAGAATGAGAAAGTAGTGAACAGTAGCAATTGGGCAACACTGCACTTTGAGGTACCCTAGTGTCCCATACATCCAACTGAGATAGTTGATTATACTATGGACATTAAGGCAACTGGGCAACTCTGCTCTCACCTACAAGTTACTCCCCAACATTGTAGAAATCTATGCACCTTCCACACAGTTTGAACTTCTGTGAGCTGTTCCGAGGGCGGAATGTGACTTATCCACAGTCAGTGAGCAGTCCTTCGCAAACTTGCGGCAGCATTAAAGTCACGTGGGTGTGGCAGTCTGCAAAACGTGAATTGAGATATGAGACTGCATGGAGTAAGGTTCATGCGCAGCTTTGCTCGCTTTTCAGAGTTTGTAGAATCGAAACCAGAAGTTCAAGGGACAGGCCAAGGATGTGAACAAGAATTTCGACCAGCCCAGGGGCTTTGGACAAAACAGGTTCAAAATTAGATGGCTGGAAAATATAATCGAATGTAAATCACGTTGGCTACAAAACTAGTCGAAAGACTGGGATCCGGTGGTTGCACACCTGCAACAAAGCGTTATGGCACTGTGGGTCTTCGTCCTTTTGTCTGTGCACTGCCTGCCTCACTGACCAATACTGTGACCTCTCGGCTGGTGTACATGCTCGTGCAGACGACTGACTGGATGAACGCAGAAGCCGACGAGACGCTGCTTGGTGGAGTGGATGTGTTACCGTGAAGCCGTGCGTGTGGTTCTCCTTCTCCTCGTGCTTCTGAGACTGTATCCTTGCACGGCCAGCACCATCGGCAGCTACCCTGTTGGACGCATGTCATTATCATACGGTGACCTCTGGCCTCGTTGCACACTCAAATGGAAAACCTAGGCAGCGGGTTGGGGCAGCAACGTTGTTGATGCAGCGTGCGGGCTTTCACGCTCGTTGCTTAAGTCAGCTGCCCCCTCAGTCTGCTGCTCTAGAGTCGAAGTCTGGAAGCTCTGGGTTTGTTACTCAGAAACGCGCGCGCCAGAGTTAGCGCCAGAAAGCAGCTGAAAACTGAAAGCACCTAGTTAGGAATGAAAAATGAGCAACAATGGGAGACCCCTCCAAGTTCTAGCTCCCCCCCACTAGTGTAGAAGTTGTTGCTCAGCTAACCAACCAATCAAAAAATAGCTGTGGACCTATTTTCTGGCTGGCAGGGTTTTCTCGGTGAGCCCTACTAGACGCCCGACAGCCTAAAACCCGGGCGTCGTCCGTTTTGCCTGAAAACTGGACCATACCATAATACCGACACTGCAAACGCAGTCATGTTGTCACAATCAGCTAGAAAAATAGAACCAAAGAGTTATGGCTGGCCGAACTCAGGCAGTGCCTACGGTAGTCCAAGATGCCGAACAGGGCCATACAGCATGCAACAAGGACCCTAGGCAGAGCATGACGATGCAGACGCAACGGGATGCGCTGGACGCATGCACACAGCAATTGCGGTGGCAGTGACCGCCGGCAGCACGACCGCCGAGGAGGCCTGTCGATGGAGCTGAGCACGTAGCCGGAGAGAGGAGGTTCTAGCGAACTGTGAGTAGACCTCAGCGTGCGTCGGCTCCACCTGACAACCCTCCATCAACGTCGAGTCTCGCCGTCAGTCATCTGCACGCCGATGTACACAAGCCAGGAGGACACAACAGAGCACGATGAGGGATGCGCAAAACCAACACTCCCCCATGACTCACAGGCGTAGTGTACATGGGCGGGCAGAGAAACGGTCAACATCCTGACTCCCCCAAGGTACGCAGAGATGCAGGCAAAGACAAAGAGGGCAACTCACGGACGCACACCGATTGAACTTACAGCCTTCTTGAACGAGTCCCGCTTCAGTGCCTTGGTCAGGAAGTCAGCCAGCTGTCATGCTGTCTCAATCCATACGATGCTGATACTGCCGTCATGCAACAATGAACGCACATAGTGATACTCAACATTGATGTGCTTTGTGTGTGTGTGATGCACACCGTCATTTTCGGCGATGGCCATGGCACTCTCAGTCACAATGCAAGGTGATGGATGTGACAGACTGACGCAACTCGGACAACAGACGACGCAACCATACACTCTCACACGCGCCCGAGCCAAGCGCCACGTACTCAGCCTCAGCAGTGCTGCGTGCAATGCACCCCTGCTTGCCACTACGCCAGGACACAACTGTGCGCCGACCAGAAATATCCAGCCTGTGCGACTCTTACCGTCTGGACTGCCGGCCTAGTCACTGTCGGTGTAGCCCACTGCGACGACGGACGGCTGACGGCGGAACATGAGACCTCGCCGAGGGGTCAAGACGACATGGCGCAGCACTCGGATCGCGTCCTGGAAGTGGAGGTGACGCGACTCCTGAGAGAACTGGGCCAGGAGGTTGACGGCGAATGCGATGTCTGGACGCGTCGTCGTCGCCAGGAACATTAGTGACCCAATGACCCGTAGATACGTGGTCACATCAACTGGCTCCCCCACAACAGCTGGGTCATGACTCTTCAGCTTCACCTGGCCATCGGGTGACATGGGTGAAGATGCGCTAGGCACGAGGGGCAGGTCCTCGGCGAAGCGAGTGGACAAGGTCTGTACATAGGCAGCCTGGTGGACGTGCAGGATGCCCTGGGAGCGATCATGCTCGAGCTCCATGCCCAGGAAGACTCGGGCAGACCCGAGATCCTTCATCTGGTAGGCGGCGTGCAGCAAGTCCTTGACACGCCGGATGGCGGCCGCGTCTGGTGAAACAATGAGGAGATTGTCGACGTAGACCACAACCGCGGCGAAGGTCTGACCTCGCGGGCTGACAAACAGTGCGGGGTGAGCGGTGCTGCACTGGAGGCCGCCACGGAGAAGCGTGTTGCTGATCTCTTGGTTCCAGCACCGAGGCGACTGCTTCAGGCCATAGAGAGCCTTCCGCAGCCGCCAAACTCTCCCACTGCCGTCGTCGAAGCCTGGGGGCTGCGTCATGTAGAGCTCCTCACCCTCCAGTGAGCCATGGAGGAACGCGTTGCTCACGTCCATGTGATGCAGCTCCCACCCGTGCTGGGCAACCAGGCTGAAGAGCGCCCGGCTAGTGGAGAACCGACCGACTGGGGCGAAGATCTGGTCGTAATCGACCCCAGGGACCTGAGCAAACCCCTTTGTTATGAGGCGAGCCTTGTACTTGTCCAAGGATCCGTCAGGCTTCCACTTACGCCGAAACACCCACTTGGCACCAATGGCCTTCCGACATGGAGGGAGGTGGATGAGGTCATACACGTGGTGTTGTCGAATAGCAGCGAGCTCCTCGGCACAGGCAGCATCCCAATGTGCGGCCTCAGGGGAGGCTCAAGCCTCGCGTAGGGTGGAAGGGTCTTCTGGGCGCGCTGAGGACCGGACTGAGAGGGCGTGTGCATCATGAGCCCCAGGTTGGATGCGGACGAGTGCAGCCACAACAGCATAACGATGCTCGTGATGAAACATGACATAGCCCAATGCAGAACCCGGGTGAAGGTCTGCGATGATGGCGGAAGTGGTCAGGCCGAGAGCCTTTGCGCCAGGGTCCCCACTCACGACCGTGGGAGTGGAGGAGACACGTGGAGCCACAGGGGGTCGAGGCGCCACGGGACGCGGAGCGACGGTCTGCACACTCACTGTCGGCCGTGGTCAAAGGCTGCCGCCTGGGCCACGTGTGTAGCGCGGTCGGGCAGAAGATGGCCCTAAGTCCGACGGGCCGACGTAGGCGGACGGGGCTACTGGTCCGGAGGAGCCAGCAGACGAGACAGGCGCTGCTGGCCCGGAGGGGCCAGCGGACGTGACAGGGGCTGCTGGGCCAGCGGGGCCAGCGGACGCGACTGGGGCAGCTGGTCCGGAAGGGCCATCGGACGTGACAGGAGCTGCGAGCCCAGAGGGGCCAGCAGACGCGACTGGGGCTGTCGGCCAGGAGGGGCCATCGGAAGCGACTAGGGCTGCCGGCCCGGAGGGGCCAGCGGACACGACAGGTGCTGCTGGCTCGGAGGGGCCAGCGGACGTGACTGGGGCAGCTGGTCCGGAGGGGCCAGCGGACGCGACTGGGGCAGCTGCTCCGGAGGGGCCAGCGGACGCGGCTGGGACTGTTGGCCCAGGGAGGCCAGCGGACGCGACGGGGGCTACCGGCTCAGAGGGACGGAGTGATGTGTCACCCGGAAGCAACAGGATGGAGGACAGACTCACCCGGAAGCAAAAGGTCGTGTCCTCACCCAGGTACTCGCCACCGCGACCGGAGTAAAAGCGGCGAAGGGGATGGCCACACTCGCGCTCCGCAAGGACAAGCCAGTCATGAATGGTTCGGGCGACATCGCTCTTCTGCCGAAGGCAGAAGACCCAACGGTAGCGAGAATAGTCGTCCGTAAGAGTGAGGACATAGCGGCCATGCTCACCAACGGACTCGGTGGGGAGAGGGCCCATGACGTCCAAGTGGACAAAGTCAAGAGGGGCGGAAGCACCGGAGGAAGAGAGGGGGTATGTGGACCGGTGCATCTTCTCTTGAGCGCAGTCAATGCACCCAGTGGGGCACGGGAGAGGGAAAGTCTCCGGGTCCAGGCCCTTGGTCGGCTGGGTGCGGAGCATGCTTTCTACGGCGGCAGAGTGGACGTGGCAAAGGCGGCGGTGCAAGAGGCGGGTGTGTTGAGGAGAAAGCGTGCTGGTGACAAACACATGACCTGTGGCAGCCGACGGGGAGGAGACGAGAGGGGAAGAGGAGAGGCGAGGAACGTGCCACAAGTTGCCACGGGCGGTGGCGTGCAGTACGACAAGACCAGACGGACGCAACGACACAGTGCCGACACCACGCGAGTGCACAACGTCCATGCTCATGCGGTCAAGGACAGTCATGGACAGGAGGCTGAGCTCGAGACCAGGGACGAAGAGAACATCGGTCAGAAAGACGTCACCAGCCGGACCACGGAAACGAATGACGCCAACACCACGGACAGGCAACACCTGTCTGGAACCTGTCCGGAAACCGGAGACATCGCCGATAGGACCGAGCATACTGAAGGCCTCACGAGAGGCCATCATGTGATGCGTGGCCCCGGAGTCGATGATCCAGGTCTCAGCAGGGTCCTGGACAGGGGTCGCCAGATCACTCACGGTCACATGGCAGCAAGCGAGGGACGCGACGCGGTGGAAGGAGGAGCAAAGACTGCCAATCGTCAAGCCACGCAATGTCGTCAAGGAGTGGGGTGGAGGAGACCACAGGAGACGATGAGATAGACGAGGAAACGGGACACGATTACAGCTCAGTCCCAGTCATACAGGGATGGGCCGGAGGGTAGGAGGTGACGCAACTCGCACTTCCCTAGGGAGGAGGGCGAGGGAGGCCAAGCTGGAGTGCGATGAACTGCTCCAGCTGACGCTCACGGGAGGACGGCCCAGGAGTGTAGACAGTGTGCAGAGTCACGGCGCCGGAGCCCGGGTAGGAGGAGGGTTGAGCCGGTGAAGGTAGCCGAGGTGCCGATGGCTGAGGGTAGTACTGCTGCGGGTAGTACTGGTGCGGCGCGGGTGTCTGCGGGACATGCGGAGCTGTCGGAGTGGCAGAGTTGCTGGACGAGGTCGGAGTGTCAGGGCCAGCAACAGCGACGACGGCAGAAGCGAGGCGGCGCTCTCGCTGGCGGCGCATGGTGGCAATGACGTGCGCCTCGTCCGTCGGGAGAGGGCACGTGTACCACCCGTACCCGGGCTGGCCATAGTTGTGGCAGACCGAGCCACCACCGCTAGACCCGGTCAATGACTGCTGTTGCTGCTAATGCGGTGGACCCTTGCCTTTCTTGTTTCGACTTTTCTTCTTCTTCCCCGAAGACAATGAGGTAGCTGCGACGGGGGAGGCGACGGCCAGGGAGACAACTTAAGGTGAGGCGACGGCAGGGGATGGAAGGGCCTCCGTGCGGTGGAGCTGGGACTCCTGGCGAGCTTCCTCAATGCGGAGGAAGAGCTCATATGCCCAGGGCATGAGGGTGCCCTGGGCCTCCATGGTGGATAGGGCGTCCTGAGGGTAGTGGACGAAGACGTCCGCGTACATGCTGGTAGCGTCGCGCTTGATGGTGAGGAGCGCGGACAGAGGAGGCGGAGCAGATTTGCCGAGCCAACGGAGGATGTCCTCCGCCCGCTGCCAGTAGGCAGTGACCGTCTCGGTCCCCCCCATGTGCAGGGAGTTGAACTCCCGGAGCAGACGGCTGATCTCAACGTTGTTGGACAGGCGATGGGGCCTGGTGAGGACGTGCCATGCGGCTGCAGGGTCTGGGATGTCGCCAGCGGTGAAGTCGCCAAGGAAGGGCTCCAGGGCAAGGCGGGAAGCTGGGGGGGCGACTGGTACAAGGGCACGGACGGCGCGACTAGCGTCGTACAGCTGATCGGCCTGGGTGGAGTCGTAAGGGAGGGTGTAGTAGGCCCACAGACCCTCACCTTGTGCCCAGATTCGGAAGCTGAGCTCCAAGCTCCGGAACTGCTCGCCGGCCTGAAGCGGCGTCGGCGGTGTCTCAAAGTCCTTCTGCCTACGGCCGACACCCAGAATGGGGTTAAGGACTGAGGTCACTGTCTGCCGTTGGCGCTGAATCTGCTGCTGTGCCAGGTAGTACATGGCAGCGGACACAGCGGGGCTAGCGTGCCCTGGAGGGATGAACGACGGCAACACACTGGTGGCGGCTTGGGAGGCGACTGGCTATAGCGTTGCAAGCTGTTGCGTCAAGGCGGCGAGCTGTTGCTGAAGAGCAGGGAGAGGGTCAGGGTTGCCGCCAACGTTACCAGTGGGCTAATGCTGCTTCTGCTGCTGCTACAGGGGCGGGGGCTACTACTGCTGCAGCGGCGGCGCCTGCTGTTGCTGAGGCGGCGGCGGCGGCTGCTGCTGTTGCAGGGGCGGCAGCTGCTGCTGTTGCAACGGCAGCGGCTGCTGCTGCTGAGGCGGTGGCGGCTGCTCCTGCTGCTGCTGCTTCGATTGTTGCTGGTGCGGCGGCGGCAGCTGTTGTTGCCGTGGCGGCGGCGGCTGCTCCTATTGTTGTGGCGGCGGCGGCTGCTCCTGCTGCTGCGGCGGCGGCGGCTGCTCCTGCTGCGGCGGCGGCGGCTGCTGCTACTATAGCGGCGACGGGTGCTACTATTGCTGCTGCCGCTGTAGTCGCTGCAAGAAAGGAGGGGTAGGGGTCCTCCCAACAAAGGAGGACCCCTCCTCGCCGGGACTCCCAGCCATGACTTAGTGTCCCTTGTGTTTTTTCTCTTTTTTCTTGTTGTCTTAGTGATGCTGATGGCAGCAGGAGGTTAAGGAGGTGGGGATTCTACCCACCCCTTTGGCCTTCCCCCTTTCCCTTTGCTCCCCCCCTTCTTTTTTTTTGTTGATGACATCAGTAGAGACGTCAGCAAAGGGGTACTGACGTGAGCAGCGGCGATTGTTCGAGCCGCCGCTACTGCTGTTGCTGTTGATGCTGCTGCAGCCGCTGCTACTGCTGCTGCTGTTGCTACTACTGCTACTACTGCTGATACTGCTGCTACTGCTGATTGCTGCTGCTGTTGCTGCTGCTGCTGCTGCTTGCTGCTGCTGCTGCTGCTGTTTGCTGCTGCTGCTGCTGCTGTTGCTATTGTTGCTGCTGCTGTTGCTGTTGGTGCTGCAGTTGTATTTGCAGTTGCTGTGTCTGCGAGCTGTTGCGGCTACAGTGGCTACTGCAGCTCACTGCTACTGCTGTGCACTGCTGCAACTGCTGCGTGCTACAGCAGCTGGTTGCTGCTGCGGCGGGCTGCTGCAGCGAGGTGTGGGCGTGGGGGATTTTTTTGTTGCCCCTTTTTTTTTCCCTCTTGTCATAGCGGGCAGCAGCCCGCTGTCTGCTACGAGAAGTGGGCTGCTACGCGCCTGGCAGCAGCAAGCTGCTGCTCGCTGGGAGCAGCGGGCTGCTGCTCACTGCTCGCTCGCTGCGAGCAGCGAGCAGCGGCAGCCGTGGCTAGCAGTTGCCAGCTGCTGCTCGGTGCTGCTGCTGCTGCAGCTGGATGCTGCTGCAGCTCACTGCTGGAGCTACTGCAGCTCGCTGCTGGAGCTGCTGCAGCTCGTTGCTGCTGTTACCCACTGTTGCAGCTGTTGCGTGCTGCGGCTGCTGCTTGCTGCCGATGCGGGCTGCTGTTGCAAGCTGCTGCTACTGTTGCACGCTACTGCTGCTGCTGCTGCGAGCTGACGCTGCTGCGGGTTGCTGCAAGCTGCTGCTTCTGCCTGCTGTTGCTGGTGGTGCCAGTCATTGCACCTGGGTGACGTTACCGCTTGCGTTGTCACCCTCAGACGTCAGACGCCACCTGCCGCTCACCTCCTCGTGTCATGCGTGGGCGTCAGTGCTGCCAAAGATTTTTTGGTAGCATTTCCCCTAGCCCAGTGGCCGTGGGAAAAAATCTGACGCCGCCACCAGGCGGGTCAATCCTGCCGGAAAAAAGCCGGCAGCACTGACGCGTATGGGGGCCCGTCGGCGTCCTCTGGCACCTATTCGCCAGTCTTCTACTGCTGCTGCTGCTACGCTCTAGCTCTGATACCAGAATGGAAAACCTAGGCAGCAGGTTGGGACAGCAGTGTTGTTGATGCAGCATGCGGGCGTCCACGCCCGTTGCTTAAGTCAGCTGCCCCCTCAGTCTGCTGCTCTAGAGTCTAAGTCCGGAAGCCCTGGGTTTGTTACTCAGAAACGCGCGCGCCAGAGTTAGCGCCAGAAAGCAGCTGGAAACTGAAAGTAACTGGTTAGGAATGAAGAATGAGCAACAATGGGAGACCCCTCCAAGTTCTAGCTCCCCCCCACTAGTGTAGAAGTTGTTGCTCAGCTAACCAACCTATCAAAAAATAGCTGTGGACCTATTTTCTGGCTGGCAGGGTTTTCTGGGTCAGCCCTGCCAGACGCCCGACAGCCCAAAACCTGGGCGTCGTCCGTTTTGCCTGAAATCACGACCATACCATAATACCGACGCTGCAAACGCATTCGTGCGGTCAGAATTAGCTTGAGAAATAGTAGCAAAGAGTTATAGCTGCCCGAACCCAGGCAGTGCCTACGGTAGTCCAAGATGTCGAACAGGGCCATACAGCATGCAACAAGGACCCTAGGCAGAGCATGACGATACAGACGCGACGAGACGCACTGGACGCATGCACACAGCAATTGCGGCGGGAGTGACCGCTGGCAGCACGACCGCCGAGGAGGCCTGCCGATGGAGCTGAGCACGTCGCCGGAGAGAGGAGGTTCCAACAAACTGCGAGTAGACCTCAGCGTGCGTCGGCTCCACCTGACAACCCTCCATCAGCGTCGAGTCTCGCCGTCAGTCATCTGCACGCCGATGTACACAAGCCGAGAGGACACAATAGAGCACAATGAGGGATGCGCAAAAACCAACACACTCACACCACTAGAGCAGGTGACGTTGAAGTTCCTCGGCCACTCATGACTCTATGCCCTCTTGCCTCTCACATTCTGCACACACTCTGTACAGATTAAATGACAATGGTCCCACCTGGGGAAACACCCAACATGCTCATCCTGGTTGAAGCTGGTGGCGTTCCAAGTTGCTCCTGCTACCTGGAACCAGGAATCACCTTGAGCACAAATGAGACCATTGCATGACCTTTCGTGGACTTTCTGTGACTCTCTGTGATGCGGTAGTTGCTTGGGCCGTGCACTCTCACTGCCGTGCCCTGCATCATTTTATCTTGCCTTGCATGTGATGGGGGAGCTGCATATTTCCCGGGTGCTGATCCTTAGGGGGCCACCATGCCGGTCTTGACCGTGCATCGGTGAGTAGCCACCCTCGGTTATTCCGAGAGGTCGGGCTCGACCCCCGGGTGGCGGCACTTGCTCACCCGAGCTCGATGCTCGTGGTGAGTGAGTGCTCACCGGTACATGTCTCGCTCGCTCCCCCCCCTCCTAATCTTGTCTTGGTTGCATGTGAAAGCTTTGCAAGCAAGTTACCACGTCCATGACGTCTCTCACCTCATGTGACTCGTCACATTCTTCCATCTCACCTCACATGGTCTAACAATGAGGAATCCTAGTAACTTCTGGTATCAGAGCCGTGAGACTCTTAGCTCACCTTGGCGGTCCTGGTCCTTGGAGCCATTCATGACCCACGTCTCCCGTGGCACACGCATTAACGCAGCTACTCTGGCGGCTGCTTTCATGTCTCACCTCCTCCCAGCCCGCAGCAGCCATCTCAGCTGCTCCACCTGACCGTCCGTTATCTGCGGAGGCTATCGCTCTTCTCCCGGCGCCTTGTGGGTGCTCTCCCACTCACTCGCACGTGCTTGGTGGCTCTCTTTGCCCCAAGTTGCTGGCATCCTCTCGGCTCGTGCTCGTTCCACAATCATCCCATCTCCTCTTGTAGACACTCTTGGCTGCTCTCGAGACTGTCTGTGGAGCTCGAAGGCACCTTCTGCCCTCTCACTTCCCTTGTGAGCCTCGTCTGCTCGTGCATTCTCTCTGCACTCAGCACCTCACTCAGGTCACTTTTAGACGAAGCGGTGTGCCCGTGATCTGCAACTGCTCTCGGCTGCCCTCGGGCCCAACTGCAGTGCACAGACGCCCTCTTATTCATTACCTACCCCTGGTGGCAAGCTCTCGTCTCACATAGCTGCTCCAGCCACTCTCAACCATACCCAGGTGTCCATAACTTGTAAATGCCACTCTGGATTCACCACCATTGGACGAGCCACCGGACGAGGATTTCAACTCTCCCCGCACCTTAGCCAACTACACCTCCAGATGATCCTCCCACTGATCACGGGTGGGAGGATCATCTGGACTATCATCCCCCTCCCCTTCCAGACAACGACACACCACTCTGGTTTTGCATGCTCGAGCCCGCGTACTGGCGGGCAGATATGGAGAGGGCTGCAACTGCGCGAGAGGAAGACATCGACCGACAGGTGTACGCCGCGGACGACCTTCCACCTTCACCTCCTCGTTCACCCGGTATGCAACCACTATCAAGCACTCCATCCGTCACCTCTGCACCCAACGTTGACGTCACCGCTGGTTTATCCCACACTGTTGCTGCATCTGCCAAACCGTCACCAGCGCGTGAGGTGCCTGGTGTCATCCCAGTGCTTCCAGTGTACACGGACCCCATCAGTCTTGCAAGGGCAATTCTTGATGCAACAGGAGCCGCCGCAGAAACCTTCGCTGCCACTGCACGTGCATGTAGAGCTCCCACTCGGACTGCTATGGGTCGTGCCACAGAATCATACGCACAGGCAGCAGCATCCCTTACAGTGCTCACCGTTAGTGCAGCAAACATTGCAACAAAAGTCACAGCAGCAGCAGCCTGCGTTGCCACTGCTGCATCATCTGCCGCCGACGCCACTGCAGCAGCCGTCAGCTCCATCCAAGCCTCTACAGCCGCAGCTGTCCTCACCCCCACAAGTGCCCCACGGCAGCTGACTCCACACATTGCAACAGGGGTCCTCGTTGCTTCTGCATCTGCAACAGTCGCTGGAGCCTCGGGTACTGGCCTCCTGTGCTTGACTGTGGCAGCCACAGGGTGGGTGGCAGTGCTCTTCTCTTCGGCAGCAGCCGTCGTGGCTCCTCTCTTCACTTTGCTGCATCGTCACTAGATCGGTGAGACCACCTCTCATCCTGCATGCCACACCTCTCTTCTTCTCCCCTCTCATTCTTGTTCGCATTCTTGCTCTAGGATTCTCACCTTTTCACCATGCCGAGCCCAGATGACAAGCTTGAGGCCCTCCAGGCCGCTCTTAGCGAAGCACTCGTAGAGCGCCGAAAAGAACAAGATGAGCTTGATCGTGAGCGGGATGCACAGCATGAGTTAGCCGCAAAAGTAGCTGCATTAGTTCTTGAGCGTCTTCGCTCTGTCCCAGCCTTTGTAACAGCCCTTCCTGCAGACCAGTCAGGGTCTACAGACTCATCAGCACCACTTGCTGGCGGCACTGCTAACGCCTCCACCCCATCTGTCACATCTGCAACCGCCTCTGCTCGTACTCTCCCACCAGCGCACCAGAAAGATTTTGAAACACCTCCATCGCAATTTACCTCCAAATTCACCTTCACATCCTGGGAGATACGCTTTAGTGCGTGGGCCCAGGGTGAGTTGCTGTGGGAGTACTACTAACACTCCAAGCCATCCTTCGTACCGCAGCCTGCAGAGGCTACACAAGCTCTGTGAGCTCTCATCAATGCTGGCCCCAAAAATCTTCTGGATGACATTGGTACTTACAATGCAGACCCCATCCGAGGCACCACTGCCGACCCAGTCGGTGCCTATGCACTCATCCGCCGTCGCAAAACTGTCATTGGGCATGTCGCCGAAAGTGCACTCACTGGTCAGTTCAACATGTTGCAGATGCGGGCAGACGAGACAGCAGATGAATACTGGGCACGCAGCCTTCGCTTGCTGCGTGACCTTGGCAAAGCCGCACCAGGTCCTCTCTCAGCATGTCTGTCCATTGTCGCAGGCCTTATCCCTGAGCTGTCTGACCTATACCTCCATGTCTCCAAGGTAGAGCTTGAGCGCCTTGCCTCTACTCCAGTCCCTGCTGACTCCCCACCAGGGATTGGTCCCCTCTTTGATTTTACTACTGCACGTCTCACTGATTGGTGGAACGCTCTCCAGAACAAGCGGTTGCATTGCACTGCAATTGCAGCCGTCACCACCCCCTCATCCTCTACCTCCACTGCAGTGTCCTCCACTGTCTCCTCCCTTCAGGTCTCAGCTCACTCCATACAAGCTGCCCCCCGCAGTGGAGGCAATGACTCTCACCCCGGCCGCGGTGGTGGTCGTGGGGGCAAAGGGCGTGGAGGCTGACGTGGCGGCAAGGCCTCTAACTTCTCTGTCGTTGATGTCACCTGCTGGAACTGCGGCGCCAACGGCCACTTTGCCCCTAAGTGCCCTGCTCCCCGCGATGATGCATGCCTCGCCTCTTCCATGCGTGCTCATTGGGCCCGCACCGGTGTCGCTGCCTCCTCTGCTGCTACCACCATCACAGGCTTGTCATCCTCGTCCTCCTCATCTGTCGCTGCCCTGACCACCACACTAGCTCCTCTTTAGCCGACGCAGCCTGCCCCTAGTCCTTGGGGTTGGGTGCCACCACCATCCGGCCCTCCCTACTACGGGCCGCCATCCTCCCACTACTCCGTCCCTCCTTGGACCCGTGACGATGGCCACCACTCCGACCGCTCCTCTGACCGCTTCTCCGAGCGCTCCTCTGATCGCCGAGACGAGGAGCGCACTCTTGAGCGTCACTTGGTTGAACTTCTCCACCTTCACTTTCAGGGAGGTGACAGTATGAGTGGCCAGTCTCGTGTCTCCTGTTGTGAGTCGGATGCCACTCTTTGTGGATCTGCCTCTGGTGGTGTGCAAGGGGAATTACCTGATGATCGTGCATGGATTGAACACTGGCAGGCGCACATGTTCCCCACACGTCTTGGATAGTCTGCCTCTCCTGCTGCCCGTGGTACTATGGCTGTCTGTTTGGTCCTTCCCTCCACTCGTGGTTCACCTGGCCTCTGGATCATTGATTCTGGGGCCACGCATCACATGACGTCTTGTCGTTCCTCCTTCGTGTCCCTTGGGCCTGTTCAGTCTGTGCGTTCTGTCCGAACTGGCTCCGGCCAGCTCCTCCCTATTCAAGGCATTGGTGTTGTCCGCTTCATTGGCCCTGGCGGCACTTTTTATGTCCCCGATGTCTTCTACGTCCCTGACCTTGAAGTCAGTCTGCTCTCTATGACCACCCTTGACGATTAGGGCATGGACTTCTCGTCAAGCCGCGGTCTTGCCTCCATCTCTTTTCATTCCTCTGGCCGTGTCGTCCTCTGTGGTGTGCACTGTGATCGCCTGTTTTGTGTGCCTCTCACATTGCCCTCGCCTTCTGCTGCATCTGCCTTTGTTCATGTCGCTCCCTCTCTGTTCCCTGATCATGCTGATCCTCTGCATCGTCGCCTCTGTCACATTCACACTGCCGCTATCCAGCTACTTCTTCGCCTTCAGCTTGCACACGGCCTTGACCCTGCCACTTTCTCTCCACCCTGCACATTCACCTGTCTTGACTGTGCTAGTGGCAAAATGCATCGCTCACCCTTCTCCACCTCTGAATCCACTACCTCTCACCCACTTGATCTGGTACATGCCGATGTCATGGGCCCACTACCCCAGGAATTCCTTGGTGGTATTGGGTGATATGTTCTTTGTCTCACTGACGACTACTCCCGCTACCGCTGGGTCTTTGCTCTCCGGCACAAAAGTGACGTCACTGATGTTCTTGAGTCCTGGCTCCCTCAGGTCGAGCGCGCTTGTCTCCGGTCGTTGCGCGTCTTTCGTAGCGACCGCGGTAGTGAATTCTTTGGTCCCACATTTCGCTTTCTTGAGTCTCGTGGTGTGTGTCTTGAGTCCTCTACTCCCTATACACCATAGCAAAATGGTGTGTCCGAACGCTGGAATCGCACTCTTGTTGACGGGATTCATTCTCTGCTCTCTGTCGTCGGTCAGTCTCCTCTCTTCGCCTTTGAAGCTATGTCCTACATGACCTGGGTCTAGAGCATAATTCCGCATGGACCCCTTCCCCATACTGTCACCCCCTTTGAACGATGGACTGGTCGCCGGGCTGATCTTCGTCTTGCACGAGTGTGGGGGTGCCTTGCCTCAGTCTGGGTGCCCACCAACCAACGTGATGGTAAGCTGTCCCCTCGTGATCGATTGTGCATCTTCCTTGGCGTCTCTCCCTTCTCCAAAGCCTGGCGCTTTTGGGATCCTTCCCGCTGTCGTGTGATTGAGTCTCGTGATGCTCTCTTCTTTGAACCCTTGTTCGAGCGTGACTCCCCACGCTTTGGCGGGTCTCCCACTCCGCCCTTTCGGGGTGGGGGTGGGGGTGGTCTTCTGCCCTCTGGGCCTACTGTTCCCTCCTCGGGACGTCCTTCTGTCCCTGCTCTCTCTTCCCCGTCCCATCAGAGTCCTCTCCAGTCTGCCTCTCCAGGGGCCTCAGTCCCCTCCACGGCTCCTTTGGCCTCACCCAGCCCATCTCCTGTCTCTCCTGCCACTGTCTTTCCTGCAGCGTTGTGCTCCTCGTCTCCTCTTGGTCCCATCTCACCGCCTTCTCCTGTTGTCTCCGCACCAACTCCTTCCTCCTCCTCTTCACCTGCATCACCTCGTCCCGCTGCGCCCTCCTCCTCTGTGCGCACTTCATCCATTCCACCAGTCTCACCCTACACGCGCGGTGGGCGACTCCGGGCTCTCCCCTCACAGTCCCATCTTGTTGTCTCTGGTGACCCTGGTCTTCGTGCACTTGGGCTCACCACCTCTGGTCTGTCTACAGCAACGTCTGTCATGCACCCCGGCACTGCTCTTGGCTAATCCCTGGTTGAGCAAGAATTTCACTCTGCTCTCTCGCCGTCTGTCTCCGGGTACGTTGCCTTGTGCTTTGCTATTGCCGGCCTCTCTCTTCTCCCACCTAAACCTGTGACAGTACAGGCATTACATGTAGCCACTGACTCTTCTCAATGGGAACAGGCCATGGAGGCTGAACTCAACGCACTGTCAGAGCACAGTGTGCATGAGTTAGTTGACCTACCTCCAGGCCGTAAAGATGTTGCAGCCAAATGGGTGTATCGACGCAAACTCAACCCAGACAACATTGTGGAACGGTACAAAGCGCGTCTCACTGCAAAGGGGTTCTCCTAGATTCCAGGTGTGGACTTTGACGAGACATTCGCACCTGTTGGTCGCTACACCACTGTCAGGGCACTGCTTAGTCTAGTCGCCCAGCATGACTGGGAGCTGGAGCAAATGGACGTCAACAATGCCTTTCTCCATGGCAAGTTGGATGAAGAGATATACATGGTGCAGTCACAAGGCTTCTCGCATGGCACAAACCGTGTGTGGTGGCTGCGCAAGGCTCTCTATGGGCTCAAGCAGTCTCCTCGCTGCTGGAATCAGGAGATCATAGTAATCCTGGAAAAGGGCGGCTTCAAAAGAAGCCCATTGGACCCTGCGCTGTTCCTCAGCCCTCCGCCGCAGCCACTGGTTTCCATCTTGGTGTATGTTGACGATCTTCTCATTGCATCTTCCAGCACCTCTGCGGTCACTGCTGCTAAATCTCTTCTCCAAGCAGCTTACAAGATGAAGGATCTGGGGCCAGCTCGTGTTTTCTTGGGCAAGGAGCTCGAGCGAGACCATGCACGCCGCACTCTCCACGTGCACTTGGCTCCATATATCCACAGCCTGGGAGAGCGTTTTGGCCCACTCCTCACTGCGGTTCCCACCGCCTCTACGTCCATGACCCCAGCTGGATAAACACTGTTGAAATTCTTGGATCTCTCAAAGTTGGGGGAGACAGCTGATGTGATTGACTATCTCAAAGTCATAGGATCACTGATGTACCTTGCCACCACCACTCGTGCTGACGTGGCCTTTGCAGTCAACTTCCTGTCACAATTCTGTCAATGCCCACATGAACGAAACTTGGAGGCTGTCGTGCGAATTGTTCGCTATGCTCTTGCCACACCACGTGTTGGGCTGTTTTTCCGTGCTCAACCCTCTCTCGTGGTTGATGGCTTTACTCACAGTGGCTGGGCACATGACACTGATGCACGTAGCCGTACAGGGTACATCTTCTTGATTGGTGGTACTGTCGTCTCCTGGAAGAGTGGCAAACAAGGGTGTGTGGCACGCAGCACGGCCAAGGCTGAGTATGTCGCTCTTGGTGCAGGCCCATGTGAATCTGTCTGGATGTGTCGTCTGATGCAACAATTGTGTGTTCCCATCCACTGCATCACTCTGCGCTGTGACAATCAAAGCACAAAAGCCATTGCTGAAAATAGTGGCATGCATCACTCACGCACCAAACATATCAATGTTGAGCATCACTTTGTTCGTGAGTGCGTTGCTGCTGGCATTGTCCAAATCGCATGGGTGGAAACCAGGTCGCAGAGAGCTGACTTTCTCTCTAAGGCTCTCAGCCGAAACGTCTTCAAAAGTGCTGTCCACTCTGTGGGTCTCATCAGTCCGCATGATCCAGGATGACTGTCGGTGTTTTTCTCTCTTTCTCATCTTCTTGTGATTCTATCATGTGTGTGTGGGGTGCTTCTCTGAGGGTCATGGGGGAGTGTTGAAGTTCGTCGGCCACTCATGACTCTATGCCCTCTTGCCTCTCACATTCTTCACACACTCTGTACAGATTAAATGACAATGGTCCCACCTGGGGAAACACCCAACATGCTCATCTTGGTTGAAGCTGGTGGTGTTCCAAGTTGCTCCTGCTACCTTGACCCAGGAATCCCCTTGAGCACAAATGAGACCATTGCATGACCTTTCATGGATTTCATATGACTCTCTGTGATGCGGTAGTTGCTAGGGCCGTGCATTCTCACTGCCGTGCCCTGCATCATTTTATCTTGCCTTGCATGTGATGGGGGAGCTGCATATTTCCCGGGTGCTGATCCTTAGGGGACCACCGTGCCGGTCTTGACCGTGCATCGGTGAGTAGCCACCCTCGGTCATTCCGAGAGGTCGGGCTCGACCCCCGGGTGGCAGCACTTGCTCACCCGAGCTCGACGCTCGTGGTGAGTGAGTGCTCACCGGTACATGTCTCGCTTGCTCCCTCCCCTCCTAATCTTGTCTTGGTTGAGTGTGAAAGCTTTGCAAGCAAGTTACCGCGTCCATGTCGTCTCTCGCCTCATGTGACACGTCACATTCTTCGATCTCACCTCACATGGTCTAACAATGAGGAATCCTAGTAACTTCAGGTGACTGACCAGAGAGACGAATTTGTCGTGTGGTCGCCGTGACCACATTCTTGGAAGACGTGCCATGGCGTGGATCAAGCAGAGCTCGCCAGCGTCACACGCATGTCTCACATGCATTCGTGCACGATGGACCATGAGCGTACCCGGGTTCACCCTCTAGCCAGATAACTGCTTGGCTAGTGACCTACATTATGCTAGAACACTTTGTTGTGGGCAGGTGGGGTCGAATCCCCCAGGTTCAAGGGTGGCAAGCGAGATCGAGCTCGCTGCTCGCTCGCTCGCTCCCTCCTCCACGTAACACCTCTTTGGCCTGTTACTCCTGACTCTTCGCCGTTCCTTGCTTTTCTAACCGCTCTGCACCAAGCCATGGCGCTTTGCCCACTCTCCTGCGCAATGTGCCTCGATCTTGCTTCTCATGCTCGCTAGTCTAGGCTAGCTACTGGTATCAGAGCAAGTACGTGAGCGACGGATGACGGATCGACCCGTCGTCCTCGGATCCTCAGCCTTTTGCGCGACGTCCTCTCTTGGCGTCACGCACCCATACCGCTTACGGCCCTAAGGGAAGAGAGCCTCGTCCTGATCTCCCCTCCCCGTCCTCCTGCTCTCTCTCTCCCCTCTATGCCCGCCTCCTCGTCGTCGGCCGCGAGCACAGGACGTCGCCCTTCTTGGCGACGATCCGCCCCAAACAGATCGTTGTGCGTGAGAAAGCCAACAAAGTGGGGGGGGGGGAGGGACGACTTGTGTGACCGGTGCAATAGGCGGGACTCTCCCGCCTCCTTGCATCCCTCAGCGCACTACGGCTGGTACTTTTAATGTAGAGGAGCGGCACTGTACAGGAGCGGCACTGTAGAGGAGCGGCACTACAACACCGCCCACAGCAACAGCCGCCACACGCTCTCCTCCTCAGCAGCCGCACAAGCAACGTGACGGCAGCAGCAAGCAAAGTGACACGCAGCTGCAAACAACGTGACACGTAGCTGCACTCCCGTCTCTCTTGGCGTACGACCAGCAACCTTGTAGCAGTCTCCGCACCACCGTCTGGTGGTGGCCGCCGTCACGCTGGCGCACTGGGAGGATCTCGACGGCTACTCCGAGGAGAGCTTGGCGCGGCAACGCCACATCCACCATGACGCCGCCTCCGTTGAGACAACCTCACCATCACAGCCAGGACAGCCCTCCATACACGTAAGCTCTCCTCTTTCCCATTCTCCTGGAGGGGTCGAGCACCCGTACATTAGCGCTGGGGTGGACGCCGTAGCTGCTCACGTGTCCTCTTTCCTAGGTCACGACGTCATTGCCGTGGCCACCAGGATTACGCGCACGGCATTCGCGGTAGTCGATGCTGTAGCAACAACCGCCGCCACGCTTGCTGCCGCTGCCCGAGCTTCTCGCGCCTCCACCTCGACCTCGGCAGGACGTGCTGCTCAGTCATACACCGAAGCCGCCGTTGTCGCCGGTCCGGTGGCTGCCGCAGCTGCAGATATCTTTACTCAGGCTGCTGCAGCCGCCTCTGCTGTTGCCTCCGTGACTGCCTCGGCTGCGTCTGCCGTGTCTACGGCCGCTTCCTCCCTTCGTACCTCCACCTCCGGTGCTGTTGCAACTGCCTCATCTGCTCCTTCGACCGTCACCAGCGTCGTCACAGTGGCCATCTCCATCGTTATAGCCTTCACCACTCTTGGGGTTGTCCTCACCACCGGAGCGCTTGCTCTGGTGATCCTCGTCACATCCAGTGTCTCCATTGTCTCTGCTACAGTCGCTGCTGCTGTTCCACCACTCCTTGCGTTATCGCACACGCCTCCACCTCTTTCTGCTTTGTGAGGGTCCTCGGTTGTTGCTCTGTCCCCTTGCCTCCTTGCTTCTCTTGCGGGGTCTTCTTGCTTGTCTGATTGGGGTCGGGCTGTCCTGTAGCACACATCCCTCGTGCCTTGGGCACGTCCAGTTTTCCCACGCCCACTGGGGCAGGGGAAACTCTGCCGAAATCTGTCGGGCAGGACCTCGTCGTTGTCACCATGCCAAGTGGCAACGAATCAGTCATAGCTGACCTGCAGCGCCAGCTGCGCCTCGCTCTCGAGGCGCAGCGCAAGGCTCAGGACCGCCTCAAGCTTGCCGACGATAACCGCGCCGCCTTTGCTGATGAGGTTGTAGCTATTGTGCTTAAGCGCCTCCCTACTACGTCCGTCCCCACCGCTGCTGCCAGCGCTAGCACCACTGCGGCTACTTCCTCCACACCCGCCGCTTCTAGCACCCCTGCCGGAAACACTACTGTCACGCCTTCCGTTGCCAATCCCACCCCTGTCGCGCGCCAGCATGATTTCTTCTCGCAGCCACCTGTCTTGTCCGTTGGACTCGTCTTCTCCTCCTGGGAAATCCGCTTCAGCGCGTGGGCACAGGGGGAGCGTCTATGGGAGTACTATTCCCCAACTGTCGCGTCCCTTACGCCTGTTGCTACTGAGTCTGCCCGTGCTGTCCGTGCCCTCATTGCTGCTGCACCAGAGACGCTTGTCGACAATGTCGGTACCTACAACGCCAATCCCGCCGTGCAGCGTCTAGCTGACCCTATTGGTGCCTACACCATGCTTCGCCGTCGCACCACAGTCACTGGTCAGGTAGCCCAGAGTACTCTCATTGTGCAGTTCAACACGCTCATAATGTGTGCTGATGAGTCGGCTGATGCCTACTGGGCACGCGGGCTCAAGCTCCTTCGTGAGCTTGGCAAAGCCGCACCAGGCCAGCTAGCGGCTGTCCACACCATGGTCAACGGGTTGATTCCCGAGCTGTCAGACCTTCTCCGCGACGTCAAATCTGATGAGCTGCTGCGTCTCGCTTGCCAACCCGTTCCTCCTGATTCCCCGCCAGGCATTGGCACTCTCTTGGACTTCGTTGCTGAGAAGCTCGCTGCCTGGTGGACTGGCCTCCAAAACAAACGCTTGCACCGTACTACAGTCGTCGGGGTTGCTGCCGCCACCACCGCTTCCCCCTCTACTTTTTCCTCGGCTGCCGCCGCCTCCTCCACATCCTCTTCTTCTTCGGCATCTATGGCCACCGCTCTTGCCTCCCAGGGTCGCGGGCGTGGCCGTCGTCGCGGGAAGGACAAGGGGAAGGGCAAGGACACTGCACCATCCTGTGTCCCTGGTGAGGTTGTGTGCTGGAACTGTGGCTCCCCTGAGAATTCTGCTCGTATGTGCCCTACGCCCCCTAATGATCTCCGCCTGGCCCGTGCTCTGCGTGCACACTGGGCTCGCACCAGCGGCTCTTCGTCTTCTTCCGCTGCCAGCTCCAGCTCTAGCTCCGTCTCTCGACCCGCCAGCTCCACCTTGGCACAAGTCTACTCCACCGCTGGCGTCTCCACAGCTCCACCCCCCATCCCATACCCGTGGGGCTGGCCGTCGCCCTACGGAGCGCCCGTCTATGCCGGGCCCCCTTCCCTGGCATACATCGCACCTCCGTGGCTCGCACCTCCCTCGGGCTCGTCTCCTCCATCTTCTGCAGCATCCGTCGACGGCGAGCGCCAGGTGGAGCAGTCTCTTCTCCAGCATCTCCACCTTCGCGATCAGGGAGGTGAGAGTGTGTCTTCGTTGACCAGAGGTCTGGCTTGTCATTTTGTTACTATCCTTCGTGGGGACCCCCCGGGTCACGTTCTCGTATTCCCGTCCGTGTCTGTTCCGTGGGTTGAGCACTGGCAGTCTGTCGTCCTTCCTCGTTGTCTGTCTGTTTGTGACTCGGCTTCACCCTCTGTCGGCACTATCGCCACCTGTGGCATCCTTCCTAATGTTCGTATCTCCGGTGGCTTCTGGGTCCTCGACTCCGGAGCCACCCACCACATGACCTCTGTTTGCTCTGCGTTTGTCTCGTTGGGTCTCGCTGGTTCCGTTCGTTTCGTTCGTATTGGCTCAGGTCTGCTGCTACCCATGCAGGGTGTTGGCATTGTCCGTTTCGTTGGTCCCAGTGGCGTGTTGTTTCTGCCTGACGTGTTGTACGTGCCTTTGTTGGTGCTCAGCTTGCTGTCGGTATCCTCCCTTGACGATCAGGGCATGGATTTTTCAGCCAGTCAGGGTGTTGGGGCTGTCAGCATTTGTTCCTCTGGTCGCATTGTTCTGCGGGGGGTTAAGTGTGACAAACTCTATCGTGTACCTCTCATTGCTCCTACTTCCCACTCTGTTGGATCCTCTCTTGCGCACGTTGCACCATCCCTCTCCCCCGCTCACATTCAACTCTTGCACCATCGCCTTGGCCATGTGCACACTGATGCCGTTACCAGCATGCTCCGTCTCCAGCCCGCAGTTGGGCTGTCTCCCTCCACCTTATCCTTGCCCTGTCCTTCCGCCTGTCTTGACCGTGCACAGGGGAAAATGCATCATTCACCCTTTGCCTCCTCTGACTCCCGGTCCGCCCACCTCCTTGATCTTGTCCACTCTGATGTCATGGGTCCTCTTCTCCACGACTTTCTTGGGGGTGTTGGGCATTATGTTTTGTGTCTCATTGACGATTTGTCTTGCTTTCGCTGGGTCTTCGCTCTTCGGCAAAAGAGTGACGTCCCTGCTGTCATTGAGTCATGGCTCCGCCAGGCTAAACGGTCTTGTCAGCGCTTCCTGCGTGTCTTCCGTAGCGACCGCGGCGGTGAGTTCCTTGGTCCTACCGCTCAGTTCCTTGAGCCTCAAGGGGTGTGTTTGGAGACCTCCGCTCCCTACACACCCCATCAAAACCGGGTCTCTGAGCTTTTGGAACCGGACTCTTGCTGACGGCGTCCGTACTCTTCTGTCTGAGTCTGGTCTTTCTCCTCTGTTCGCCTTCAAGGCCATGAGTTACATGACCTAGGTCTGGAATCGCGTCCCACACGGACCCCTTCCCCGCTCAGTCACGCCTTTTGAGCGCTGGTACGGGACCTGTGCTGACCTGCGACTCACTCGCGTCTGGGGTAGCATTGCGTCCGTCTGGCTCCCTGAGGACCTTCGTGACGGCAAGCTCTCCCCACGAGGGCACGTCTACCCTTTCTTAGGCGTGTCTGCGCAGTCCAAAGCCTGGCGCTTGTGGGACCAGGAGCGCCAGCGCGTCATTGAGTCCCGCGATGCCCTTTCCTTCGAGTCTGTCTTTCTCCCTAACCTTAGTCGTCACTCTACGGCCGTCTCCCTGCTGCCGCTCTCTCGGTTGCGGGGGGAGGTCGGGCCTGCGGTTCCCGCTATCCCTGCAGTTCCTACTGCTGTCCCTTCTTCGCAACCTCCACCCTCAGAGCGGCCTTCGTCTTCTGGCATTGTGCCTTTTTTCCCGTCCCCGTCCGTGTCGTCCAACTCGCTCGGAGCTCCTATTGTGTCTTCCCCGGTTCCGTCTGAATCCGTCTCTCCTGCACACTCCTCACCGGCTCCGTCCAGTCCGCTTACTCCTGTGGCACCCAGTCATTCCACCCCTGCTCCGCCGTCCGCCCTGTCCAGTCCCACCCAGAGCAGCCTGTAAGGCTGCCGACTGGCATGGACGCCTTGGGGCTGGCCACAGAAGTGGTCCATCCTAGCTGTGTACTTGGGAAGACACTGCTCAGGTCTGAGCACGAGCACGCTCTTGAAGCCGCCATCCGTAGCAGTGTCGCTGAGTGTCACGTGACAGTTGCTGTTGCACCCTCGTCCGACCCGACTACTATTTGCCAGGCACTCACTGCGCCCGACTCCCAGCAGCGGGAAGCTGCCATGCAGGATGAGCTTCGAGCTCTTGCTCACCACGCCGTCTATGAGCTGGTCGATCTCCCGCCTGGTCGCAAAGCCATCCATGCACGCTGGGTCTTTAGGCGCAAGTACAAGCCCAATGGCGAGCTTGACAAGCATAAGGCACGTCTCACCGCCAAGGGATTTTCTCAAGTCCCTGGCGTTGACTTTGATGAGACGTTTGCTCCCGTCGGATGCTACACCACCGCTCACGCTCTTCTGAGTCTTGTCGCTCAGCATGACTCGGAGCTCAAGCAGATGGATGTAAACAATGCCTTTCTACACGGTCAGCTGGATGAGGAGATTTAAATGGTGCAACCTCGAGGGTTCTCAGACGGCACCAACAGGGTGTGGAGACTGCGCAAGGCTCTCTATGGCTTGAAGCAGTCACCTCGGTGTTGGAACCAGGAGATCACCTCTACCTTGGAGAAAGGTGGATGCCGTCGTAGCGCAGTGGATCCTTCTCTCTTTGTCACTCCCAACTCTGCCCCCTTTGTTGCTGTCCTCATCTATGTGGATGACCTGCTCATTGTATCACCAAATCGAGGGGCAGTGTTGACTATGAAATCCCTACTACAATCCACATACAAGATGAAAAACTTGGGTCCAGCTCGAGTTTTTCTCGGCATGGAGCTTGAGCATGATCGCGCTCGCCGTGTCCTTCATGTGACATATGTCACGAGCCTAGGGGAGCGCTTTGCCTCGCTCCTTGAGTCTGTACCTTCAGCGTCCACGCCGATGACGCCCACCGGGCAGAGGTTATTGAAAACACTGGACGTGTCTAAGCTGGGGGAGCCAGTGGATGTCACCGACTACCTGCGCGTCATAGGGTCCTTGATGTACCTGGCCACTACCACACGAGCAGACGTCGCTTTCGCTATGAACTTCCTTGCGCAGTTCTCACATTGCCCACGGGTGCGGCACATGGAGGTTGCGCTGCATGTTGTCCGATATGCGCTCTCCACTGCACGATTTGGCCTCTGTTACCGGGCGCAGCCATCGATTGTCGTCGATGGCTACACTGACAGTGACTGGGCACATGACACGGATGCACGCAGCCGCACCGGATATGTCTTTCTTGTCGGCGGCACAACCGTCTCCTGGAAGAGTGGTAAACAGGGTTGCGTCGCACGTAGCTCCTATGAGGCGGAATATGTCGCCCTTGGTGCAGGCACTTGTGAAAGCGTTTGGTTGTGTCGGTTATTTCAGCAGCTGTGTGTGCCCATCCGCTGCATCACCTTGTGCTGTGACAATCAAAGCACAAAAGCTATTGCTGAGCAGGATGGCATGCATCACACTCGCACCAAGCACATCAATATAGAACATCATTTTGTACGTGAGCGTGTGGCTACATGTGATGTCAGGATTGTGTGGGTTCACACACGACAACAACGAGCTGACTTCCTCATGAAGGCACTCAGCAGCAATGACTTCAAGGCAGCAGAGCACGCTGTTGGGTTGGTCTGTCCTCGTGAGGCTCCTGGTTGAGTTGTCGTGCCGGTGCTCGTGTACAGTCTTGTGTTGTGTCACGTGTTGTGACGTTCACGCTGTGTCTATGAGTGTCGTTCTTGTGCGTCAGCTGTGGGTCATGGGGGAGTGTTGGACGCATGTCATTATCATACGGTGAGCTCTGGCCTCGTTGTACACTCACACCATTGGTGCTGGTGACTAACCAGAGAGACGACTTCGTTGGGTGGTCGTCGTGACCACATTCCTGGAAGACGTGCCATGGCATGGATCAAGCAGAGCTCGCCAGCCTCACACGCATGTTTCACATGCATTCGTGCACGATGGACCATGAGCGTACCCGGGTTCACCCTCTAGCCAGATAACTGCTTGGCTAGTGACCTACATTATGCTAGAACACTTTGTTGTGGGCAGGTGGGGTCAAATCCCCCAGGTTCGAGGGTGGCGAGCGAGATTGAGCTCGTTGCTCGCTCGCTCGCTCCCTCCTCCTCGTAAGCCTGTTACTCCTGACTCTTCGTCGTTCCTTGCTTTTCTAACCGCTCTGCACCAAGCCATGGCGCTTTGCCCACTCTCCCGCGCAATGTGCCTTGCTCTTGCTTCTCCTGCTCGCTAGTCTAGGCTAGCTACATACCCTTGGTTGTCACGTCATCAGTAGTTGTAGTTGGCTCTCTCAAATAGTGTAGACAATGCCTAAGTTCGGGTAGCTGTAACTCCTTGTAGCTAATTTTCTTGCTAATTTTGACTGCATGACTGCGGTCGGAGCGTGCCTGTATAGGCATGGTCCAATTTTTAGGAGAAATGGACAACGCCCGGGTTTTGGGCTGTCTAATGTCTGGCAGGGCTCACCTAAGAGATTCGGCCAGACAGGATAATGCTAGGATTTTCGGGGGTGTGACCATATTGTTGGTTTTTTTCACAACTCTAATTGTGCTCTGCTGTGTCCTTCTGGCTTGTCTACATCAGCGTGCAGATGACTGACGACAAGACTCTACGCTGCTGGAGTGTCGTCCGCTGGAGCCGACGCAAGCTGATGCCTACACGTAGTTTGTTGGAGCCTCCTCCCTGTGGCAACGTGCTCAGCTCCATCGACAGGCCTCCTGGGTGGTCGGGCTGCCGGCAGTCACTGCCACCGCAGATACTGTCTCCATGCGTCCAGCGCTGGATTTGACTATACTATTGCGTCTGCGGCGTCATGCTCTGTCTACGGTCCATGTCTCATGTTGCGTGGCACTGTTTGGCATCATGGACCATCGTAGGCACTACCTGGTTTTGGGAAGCCATAACTCTTTGCTGCTGTTTTTCTAGCTGTTTCTGACCGCACGACTGCGTTTGCAGCGTTGGTATCATGGTATGGTCCAATTTTCAGGCAAAACGGACAACGCTCGGGTTTTGGGTTGTTGGCCGTCTAGCAGGGCTCACCGAGAAAACCCTGCTTGCCAGAAAATAGGTCTAGGTCTATTTTCTCATTGGCTGTTTAGCTGAGTAACAAGCTCTACAGAGCTGGGGGGGAGCTAGAACTTGGAGGGGTCTCCCATTGTTGTTCATTCTTCATTGGTAATCAGTCACTTTCAGTTTTCAGCTGCTTTCTGGCACGAACACTAAGTAACAAACCCAGAGCATCCAGACTTAGACTCTAGTGCGGCAGACTGAGTGGAAAACAGACTAAGCAACGAGCATGGAAGCCCGCATCCAGCATCAACAACACAGCTGCCCCAACATGCTGCATAGCATTTCTAGCTTGGTATTAGAGCCAGAGCGTAGCAATAGTAGCAGAAGACTGGCGTATAGGTGCCAGACAACACCGGCGGACCCCCATATGCGCAGGGGAAATGCTGCCGTTTTTTTTTCTGGCAGCATTGACCCGCATGGTGGCGGCGTCAGATTGTTTTTCCCACGGCCACTGGGCTAGTGGAAATGCTGGCGGATTTTTTTTGACAACACTGACCCCCACGCGTGACGCGAGGAGGTGCGCGGCAAGCGACATCACGCATCGCGATGACGACGCACGCGACAACGTCACCCAGGTGCAGTGACTGGCAATAGCAGCCCGCAGCAGCAGCAGCAGCTTGCAACAACAACGAGTAGTGGTAGCATCCGCCAATTGCAGCTGCGCACTGCAACAGCAGCTGGCAGTAGCAGCTGGCAGTAGCAGCAGCCAGCAGCAGCCCGCAACAGCAGCAGCCAGCAGCAGCTCGCTGCTCATAACGAGTAGCGAGCTCGCCGGGACCAACGAAAAAGAAAATAAAAGAAAATCCCCATCCCACCAGTGATTGTGTAGTGCCTGCAGCCACTACCATAGCTGCTACAATGGCCATAGGAGCCGCAACAACATGCAACAGCTTAGCAGCAGTAGCAACAGTAGTAGCAACAGCATCCACATAGCCCCTGCAGCAGCACCCGTAGCAATAGTAGTAGTCGCTGATGCACTAGAAACCGCAGCAGCACAAACAGCAACATTAGCCGCAGCAGCAATAGCAGCAACAACAGCAACTGCAGCAGCTGCTACAACGGCAGACAAGCAGCAATAGCAGCAGCAGCAGCAGCGACAATAGTAGTGGCTACAACAGCAATTGTAGCTGTCCTGTAGCTGCCATAGTAGCAGCCCTAGCACCAGCCGCTGCTGACATCAGTAGTCATGAGCTGGCGTGATTGCTGACGTGATCAACTAGAAAAAAGGAGAGCACCAAAACCCACCATGGCTAACAACCCCAGTGGGGAGGGGTCCTCCTCTATTGGGCGGACCCCCAACCCCCCTTTCTTGCAAAAATTGCAACAGTTGCAGTAGCAGCAGGAGCAGTAGCAGTCTACAAGCTTCGTTGCCATCGCCTCCGACCCCCTGGGCGCCATCCAACAACAACTTGCCGCACTGACGTAGTAACTTTGGCACTGTAGTCATTGGCATCACAGACTCACAATAGTGCCCTGCCGCCTTTCCTTCCCCCTGGGCACGCCAGTCCCACTGTGTCTGCTACCACACATTACTTGGCGTAGCAACATACTTAGCGCTAGCAGCAGACCGTGACTTCAATCCTTCGCCCCACTTTGGATGCCGGCCGCAAGCCAAAGGACTTTGAGACCCCGCCCCCGCCGCTTCAGGCCGACGAGCAGTTACGGAGCTAGGAACTCAGTTTTCGCATCTGGACACAGGGTGAGGGTTTGTGGGCGTACTACACCCTTCCGTACAACCGTGCCCAAGCCAACAAGCTGTATGATGTTGGTTGTGCCGTACGTGCCCTCATCCCAGTCGCTCCTCCGGCTTCACGCCTGGCCGTAGAGTCGCTCCTCGGCGACTTCAATGTCGGCGGGACCCCAGACCCTGTTGCCGCATGGCACGTTCTCATCCGTCTCCATCGCCTATCCAGCAAGGCTAAGACCAGCCGCCTGCTGGGGGAGTTCAAGTCCCTGTACATGGGGGAGAACGAGACGGTCACCTCCTACGGACAATGGGCTGAGGACATCCTTCGTCGCCTAGGCACCTTTGCTCCACCCCCTCTGGCCAGGCTCCTCACCATCAAGCACGGTGCCACCGATGTGTACGCAGACATCTTCGTCCACTACTCTCACGGTGTCCTTTCCACTATGGCGGCCCAGGGCACCCTCATGCCCTGGGCAAACCAACTCTTCCTCAGGATTGAGGAAGCTCGTCTGGAGTCCGCATCCAGCGCACAGAGGCCCTCGCCTCCCCTGCATTCGCCTCCATGGCCGTCGCTTCCCCCGCAGCAGCTGCATCCATCAACTTCTTGTCATTGATAAAGAAGAAGTACAAGGGCAAGAAGGGCAAGGGCCCTCAGTAGCAGCGGCAGTAGCAGCCGACTGGGTCTAGTGGTGGTGGCTCGGTCTGCCACAACTGTGGCCAGCCAGGACACGAGTGGTACACTCGCCCTCACCGACGGACGAGGTACGCGTCATCGCCACCATGCGTCGCCAGCATGAGAAGCGTCTCGCCTCCGCTGCCGTCGTTGTCGCCGGCCCTGACATCATTACCCCATCTAGCAGGACCACTCCTCCGACAGCCTCGCTGGTCTCATCATTGCTAGCTCCTCAGCAGCATTATCCGTAGCCATTGGTTCCTTCGTTTCCATCTCTGGTGCAGTCTTCCTTCTATCCGAACTCTAGCACTGTCACTTTGCACTCTGTCTACACAATTGGACCATCCCCCGGCAAGCATTAGTTGGAGCAGTTCATCGTGCTTCAGCTCGGCCCGCCTAGCCCTCCCCCCCAGGGAAATGCGAGTTGCATCACCTACTGCCCGTCTGCCCTGCCTTGCATGACAGAGACTGAGTTGCGATCATGTCCCGCTTCCCCATCTGTCTTGTCGTCTCCCGTGCCCTCTATCCCTCTTTATGATGAGGTTGCGTGGCTTGATGATTGGCAATCTTGGTTTGCGCCACCGTCCACCGCATCCGCGTCCCTTGCTTGCTGCCATGTGCCTGTTAATGATTTGGTGACTCCGGTCAAGGACCCTGTTGAGACCTGGATCATCGACTCCGGGGCCATGCATCACATGACCGCCTCTCGCGAGGCCTTCAGTGTGATCGGTCCTGTTGGCAATGTGTCTGGTGTCCGGATGGGCTCTGGACAGGTGTTAACTGTCCGTTGCGTCGGTGTCGTTTGTTTCTGTGGTCCTACCGGTGATGTTTTCGTGATCGATGTCCTCTTTGTCCCAGGTCTTGAGCTTAGCCTTCTCTCTGTCACTGCCCTTGACCGCATGAGCATGGACGTTCTAAACTCGCGTGGCGTTGGCACTGTCGTTACGTCCGTCCGGTCTTGTCATTTTGTACGCCACCGCACGTGGCAACCTGTGGCACGTACCTCTTCAGTCCTTCCATCCCTCCATCCCCTCCCCGTCCGCCTCGACGGGCCATGTATTTGACACGAGCACACTCTCCCCACAGCACACAAGTCTCTTGCACCACCGCCTTTGCCACGTGCACTCTGTTGCGGTCGATAGCATGCTCCGCACCCAGCCGGCCAAGGGCCTAGACCCCGACTCCTTCCCCTGGCCGTGCCCCACAAAGAACATTGATTGCGCTTAGGGAAAGATGCACCGCTCCACCTACCCCCGGGCATTCTCCCGTGTGTCCGCCTCTCTGGACCTCGTCGATTCCGATATCATGGGTCCTCTCCCTACCAAGTCTGCCGGGGAGCATGGCCGCTATGTTCTCACCCTCACTGACATCTACTCTTGCTACTGCTGGGTCTTCTGCCTTCGGTAGAAGAGTGATGCCGCTCCAACCATTTGGGACTGGCTTGTCCGTGCCGAGCGCAAGTGTGGTCGACCTCTCCACCGCTTTTACTCCGATCACGACGGCAAGTACATGCGAGAGACCATGACTTCCCTCGCCTCCTGCGGTATCTACCACGAGACGTCGGCACCTTGCACACCAGCCCAGAACACCGTCTCCGAGCGGTGGAACCGTACCATGGCTGATGTCGTCCGCACCATGCGAGTGGAATCCGGCCTCTCTGATGGCTTCTATGTGGAATCATGGCCTACATGACGTGGGTCTGGAATCGGATTCCCCACGGACCCCTTCCTCGCCAGTCTACGTCGTACCAACACTGGTCCGGTCAGCGTGCTAACCTCCGCCCAGCTCGTACATGGGGCTGTGTGGTCATTGTGTGCCTGCCCGCCCCGTAGCAGGGAGACAACCTCTCCCCCCATGGGCTTCCTTGCACTTTCCTCGGTGTCTCCCGTCAGTCCAAGGTGTGGCGCTTTTGGGATCCTTCTCGGCACTACATCGTCAAGAGCCGTGATGCCCTATTCTTTGAGTAGCATTTTCTTTGCGACCTCGTCTGCTCTGGCTCGTCGGTGTCCCTCCCGTCGTGGGGGGAGTGGTGAGTCTGTTCCCCGTCCTGCTGCTTCTAGCGGCACATCACATGGTCCCTCCGAGCCGGTAGCCCTAGTTGTGTCCGCTGGCCCCTCCAGGCCGACATCCCCATTTGCGTCTACTGGCTCCTCTGGGCCGGCAGTCCCAATTGCGTCCGTGGCTCCTCCGGGCCGGCAGCCCCAGTCGCGTGCGTTGGCTCCTCCGGGCCGGCAGCCCAAGTCGTGTCCGCTGGCCCCTCTAGGCCGGCAGCCCTAGTCGCGTCCGCTATCTCTTCCGGGCCGGCAGCCCCAGTCGCGTCCACTAGCCTCTTTGGGCCGGCAGCCCCAGTGGCATCCGCTGGCTCCCCTGGGCCGGCAGCCCAAGTCGCGGTTGTTGGCCCCTCCGGGCCGACAACCCCAGTCGCGTCCGCTGGCCCCTCCGGGCCGGCAGCCCAAGTCGCGTTCGCTGGCCCCTCCGGGCCGGCAGCCCCAATCGCGTCCGACGGCCCCTCCGCGCCGGCAGCCCCATCCCTATCCGCTGGTCTCTCCTTGTCGGTAGCCTCTGTCGCATCCGTTGGTCCCTTAAGGCCAACAGCTCCTCTTGAGACCGCTAGTCCCTTCGCACCAGCAACTCTTTCTACCTCCGCCATCACCTCAGACTCGGTGCCATCTACTTTGCTACCACGCTACACACGTGGCCCAGGCGGCAGCCTCCGACCGAGGTCGTCCATGAGCGCAGACCACCACACCACGCACTTTGGTGCCTTGGACCCCCGTCGCCCCACGTATCTCTTCCACTCCTACGATAGTGAGTGGGGACCCTGGCACCAAGGCCCTTGGCCTAACCATTTGAGCCAGAATTGGAGACCTCCACCCGGGCTCCGCACAAGGCTACGCCATGCTCCATCAGGAGCATCGGCATGCCGTCACGGTTGTACTCATACGTGTCTATCCTAGAGCTCGAGATGCACACGCCCTTGCAGTCCGCTCCACGGCGCGCCCGAAGGATCCAGCCACCCTACGCGAGGCTTGAGCCTCCCCCACGGCTGCACATTGGGATGCTGCCTGTGCAGACGAGCTCGCTGCTATCCGACAGCACCACCTGTATGACCTCGTTGATCTCCATCCAAGTCGGAAGGCCATCGGTGCCAAGTGGATCTTCCGGCGCAAGTGGAAGCCGGATGGGTCCTTGGACAACTGCAAGGCCCGCCTCATAGCCAAGGGGTTTTCTTAGTTCCTTGGGATTGATTACGACAAGATCTTTGTCCGAGTTGGTTGATTCTCCACTAGCCGGGCGCCCTTCAGCCTAGTTGCCCAGCACAGGTTGGAGCTGCATCAGATGGACGTGAGCAACGCTTTCCTCCATAGCTCGCTAGAGGGTGAGGAGCTCTACATGGTACAGCCTCCAGGCTTCAACGACGGCACTGGAAAGGTCTGGCGGCTGCGAAAGGCCCTTTATGGCCTGAAGAAGTTACCTCGGTGCTGGAACCAAGAGATTAGTCGCACGCTCCTCCGCAGCGACCTCCTGTGCAGTACTGCTGACCCCGCAATTTTTATCACTCCGTGAGGCCAGACCTTCACCGCTATCCTGGTGTACATTGAAGATCTCCTCATTCCGTCGCCAGAGGTGGCTGTCATCTAGCGCATCAAGGACCTGCTACACACCGCCTACCTGATGAAGGATGCCGGGTATGCCTGAGTCTTCCTTGACATGGAGCTCGAGCACGGTCGTTCTGAGGACATCATGCACGTCCATCAAGCTGCCTATGTCTAGACTCTGTCTACTCGGTTCGCCGAGAAAGACTCGTGCCGAGCGCATCCTCACCCATGTCACCCGATGGCCAAGCAAAGTTGAAGAGCTCTGTCGCAGCCGTTTTGAGGGAGCCAATTGACGTGACGTCGTATCTGCAAGTCATCGGGTCACTGATGTTCTTGGCGACCACGACGCATCTATTTATCGCTTTCGCCGTGAACCTCGTGGCTCATTTCTCTCAGGAGCCGGGTCACCTCCACTTCGAGGCCGCAATCCAAGTACTGCGCTATGTCATCTCGACTCCGCGGCAAGGTCTCATGTTCTGCTAATATCCGTCTGTTGTCGCGGTGGGCTATACCGACAGTGACTGGGCCGGCAGTCCGGATGGTAAGCGCCGCACAGGTTGGATCTTTCTGGTTGACGGAACCGGTGTGTCTTGGCGCAGTGGCAAGCAGGGGTGCATTGCACGTAGCACTGCTGAGGCTGAGTATGTGGCCCTTGGTTTAGGCACATGTGAGAGCGTGTGGCTGCGTCGTCTGCTGTCCGAGTTGTGTCAGTGTGTCGCATCCATCACGTTGCATTGTGACAATGAGAGTGTCATGGCCATCACTGACAACGACGGCATGAATCACACACGCACAAAGCACATCAATGTCAAGTATCACTACGTGCATTTGTTGTTGCATGATGGTAGCGTCGGCATTGTGTGGGTTGAGACTGCATGGTAGCTGGCTGACTTCTTGACCAAGGCACTGAAGCCCGACTCGTTCAAGAAGGCCGTAAGTTCAGTCGGCATGCGTCCATGAGTTGCACTCTTTGTTCTGGTCTGCGTCTCTATGTGCATTGGAGGAGCCTTTCCGTTGACTGTGTCGCTGCCCGCCTATGTGCACTGTGCTTGTGAGTCATTGGGGAGTGTTGGTTTTTTTGCATCTCTTTGTGCTCTGTTATGTCCTCCTGACTTGTGCACATCGGCGTGTAGATGACTGACGACGAGACTCGACGCTGCTGAAGTATCGTCCGGTGGAGCCCACGCACGCTCAGGCCTATACGCAGTTTGTTGGAGCCTCCTCTCTGCGGCAACGTGCTTAGCTCCATCGACATGCCTCCTTGGCGGTCGGGCCGCCGACGGTCACTGCCACCGCAGATGCTGTCTGCATGTGTCTAGCACTGGATCTGACTGTACTATTGCGTCTTCGGCGTCATGCTCTGTCTAGGGTCCATGTCTCATGTTGCGTGGCCCTGTTTGGCATCATGGACCATCGTAGGCACTGCCTGGGTTCGGGCAGCCATAACTATCTGCTACTATTTTTCTAGCCGTTTCTGACCGCACGACTGCGTTTGCATTGTTGGTATTATGGTATGGTCCAGTTTTCATGTCTAGTTTCCATGCAAACTGTAGCAGTGCTAAATTTTTGTGTTGGCAGGGCTCACCGAGAAAACCCTGCCTGCCCAAAAACAGGTCTAGGTCTATTTTTTGATTGGTTGGTTAGCTGAGTAACAAGCTCTACAGAGCTGGGGGGGAGCTAAAACTTGGAGGGGTCTCCCATTGTTGTTCATTCTTCATTCCTAATCAATCACTTTCAGTTTTCAACTGCTTTCTGGTGCTAACACTGGCGCGTGCGTTTCTGAGTAACAAACCCAGAGCATCCAGACTTAGACTCTAGAGCGACACACTGAGGGGGCAGCAGACTAAGCAACGAGCGTGGAAGTCCGCACGCTGCATCAACAAGGCTGCTGCCCCGACCTGCTGCCAAACATTTCTAGCTCATATACCCATCGATTTTGTGAAAAAGCCTCCCATATCCTATGACCACTCTTTAGCAACGCCATATCCAGCGAATTTGAACTTTAGAACTGATACATCCACAGGTTGAAGGAAAAACCGAAGTATCCAAAAAAAGGGCGCGAACAACATGTCGACGCTACATGACATGCAGCGTCGGATTGAGGATGTCATCATTCCCCTTGAACAATCACAAAGCCCACTTTTGAGGTGATTGTGATTGTTCGATAGAGGGGTTTGTGTGAGGGGTCCGAGACAACCCATGCGTTGAAAGGGAATCTGCTGGGCCCGCTATTGCGGGACCCAGCAGATGCTCGTGCAAAGAATAAAACCCTCAACCCCAAATGTAATTTGGGGTTGGGTTTGAAGGTGTTTGTCTTGCAAACATAAGGTGTTTTGTGTGTCATGAATGAAAATGAAATGGGCGTCTCCGCTCAATTGCGATCGAGTGATGCCCCTTTTTTGTTACTTTTTTCGACGCGCAAACCCCTTATTTATGCTCCGCCCGTGCAAAACATACAAAACCCTAAATCGTGATAGGGGGTCTGCATGTAAAGAAAAAATTGAAAAAGGGTCATCGCTCGATCGCGATCTCACCAGGGAGCGAGGGTCGCAATCAAGCGGCGGTCACATACCCTCGCCATGCTTGATCAGCAACGCATGTCCTTAGTCGAGCATGGCGAGCGAGGCCGGTTACCTCGTTCATTTTTTGAAGTGCTGGATATGGCATACATGAAATTCCGCTCGTGGATATGGGAGAGTCCGCCCTTCGGGATCATGGATATCATGGCTATTTCACTCTAGGCCCTAGGATTTTCCTGGTTGGCTGTTTTTCTGAGTAACAAGCCTCAGATAGCTGAGGTGAGGCTAGAACTGTGAGGGGTCTCAGTTAGTTGCTCACTCTTCATTCCTAACCAGTCATATCTCAATCTCTCATTCCTAACTCTGGCACGCGTACTTCCAAGCAAGAAACCTCAGTTCTCAGACTTAGACTCTAGTGTAGTAGACTAAGGGGACAGACTAAGCAACAAGCATGGATTCCCGCACGCTGCATCAACAACGTCACTGCCCCAACCTGTGCACTAGCTAGTTCCTTTAGTTCCAGCGCACTAGCTTTTGTCTCAGAATGCTATAAGGTGAGGCTTAAAACGGAAATGGGCCTCCTGAGACTTGGAGTATCTTTGTCATCAATGACCTTGCTTAGGGTTGTTGATGACAATTGCTCCTCAGTGCTGCGAGGGGGGG